>BSXT01000092.1:0-33811 GCA_030267785.1 Phytophthora fragariaefolia
ACACAAAGTCAGCACCATGGTTAAGGTGAGCAAAAGGTAGCATATACTCAGACACAGTATAAATGTAGTGACCCGAGTTTTGGCGGCCTCTCAGAACCGCCAGCTCACTCTTACCTCTAGCGCTAAGCGCTCCCCAGACCATGACGCTTCCTCCGCCGTTCTGGCGACGCACAAATGACTGCGCAGGCTGTCTCAGGTCGCGCCAGTAGTTCTTGTAGCCATCAGGTCCGTCCAAGTTAAACTTCTTCTCGTCTAAAAACACAGTATATTGCCAAATTCCTACATGTACATGGTTAGCAGGTTAAATCAGTAGATTAAACACTAATATAAAGGCGTACCTGGATTTAGGATATGCTCTTCAGCCCATGCCATTCGTGCTACCTTGTGGCCTGCAGTTAGAGGCAGCGTGCGGTCCATCTTGGTGTAAACCAGATGGTCTACACGCTGCAGCAGCCGCTGTACCGTGCGCATAGATGCCTTGAGCCCAAGGTACGTCATGAGCTCTGCCGCGAAGTAGCTACCCGTCGCCGCCTTGCGCACGAGGAGCCGCACCTCCCTCTCCGTGAGCGCCAGCTGCCGGCCGGACCTTGCCTTGTCACCGCTTCCGTCTGTCACCGGTCCTCGCTCTGCCTTGATCGCTCGTCGAACGCAGGTGCGCGCGCGCCCAGTCTTCCTGGCGATCTCATGAAGAGAAACGCCGTCGTCGTGGAGCCCGATGATCCACCAGTACTCCTCGGTGGTGAGGGATTTGCCGCGACCCATTCGATAGTAAAATGACAGGCTAGCAAAAGCTGCTGACGCGCAGCAATATGCATGGCAGCACGTTTCCACCATTCGTCTTGCCAGTAGGGACAACCACTCTTTTAATATAAAAGTTAGCTTTGGATTGCATAAAACTGTGCCTTTTTGACAGAAAAGGGGTATGGTACTTACTGGTGTCGCGGAAGCCAAAAGCGGCAATCTGTATGCCGGCCCTACCAAGGGCTTAGAATTCGCAGTTGTTAGCACTTGCCTGTTCTACCTAGATGTCGCCCGAGCAACATATCTAAACAGTAGCTCTAAACTTCTAGTAGAAGCCGAGATATCGGCGAAAGTGTGGCGCCAAATCGATGGTCCTATCGATTTGGCGCGCACTATATCACTAAAGGCACCTTATGACTAAAACAATCGGTAGTCTTAGTACTAAAGGTGCGAAACCCTCACTACTATCGAACCCTGAGTACATGATTCTAGTCGGGATTTGCTCTCTCACTGGTGCAAAGACACCTCATGTACTGATGTAGCTTAGGAACAGTGGGAAATTGGTGCCCCATGAAACATGTACGAGTTGCTCGTTTACGGTACGGAGGCAAATGGAAGATTGAAAGCGAGCAGAATGACCAAGACCGCTATATTGCTGGGTTGTAGTAGTAGTATATACACAGCTTTTTGCTGGGCGAAGCGGGCTTTGGACGGAGTTACGAAGGATACCATTAGCAATTTTGCTGGCTGCATTCTGGAATCACTACGTCGACGTCGTGCTGGCTGCATTCTGGAATCACTACGTCGACGTCGTGAAATCCACAAAAATGTATTAAGTCAGTACAATCAGCATCTATGCAAAACCTTTCCAGATCTCGCAACCTCTCAGTTTTATTAGTCCCACCTTTCCAGATTAGGCTGGGATTCCAGTACCGGTACATGTATTGGTGTACGTACCGGCTTACAACTACACCTTGCCAGAGCAAAGCGAGACTTCAAGCAAAGCAAATTGAGACTGTGCCTAAAGTAGGGAAAATAAGGACACGCTAAATTAGGACTTGCAAACTTTGCGAAGAAGCTTGTTGAGCACCAAGAGAACGGCGACTACATCGTCTATTATGACGAGACCAACTACAACCTCTTCTGTATGCGGTCACAAGGCCGCGCTGCAAAGGGCAAGCGCGCAGTTGTCAAGGCCCCTCCCTCGAAAGGAAAGAACTTGCAGGTGCAGTGCGCGGTGTCCGTCGAGGACGGTTTAGTGCTGCACCAGTTGCACCGCGACAGTATTCGCATGGCCGTGAACGCCACCTTTGTCAAGGACATTTACGACACCGTCAAAAACTCGGAGACGTACAGAGCTTCGAGGGCAAGAGCGTGGTCATTGTGCTCGACAATGCTCCTGCGCATAGCCAAACCGAGACAAGGTTGACGGAGGAGCTTTGAGAGCCCAGTGAGCTCGTGCTTCTCAGGCCAGTCCGTACTCCCCGATGCTCAACCCCATCGAAGGTACGCTGATGCATCTCTACGGTAGCTTTCCTACAGTATATACTAACGATTGGTATGTCCTTTACTTTGCAGGACGCTTCAGCGTCTTCAAGGCAAAGGTAAAAGCCTATCTGGCGACACACCGCCAACGCATGTTCAACCAGGATGCGTTTCCATCGATGACGGAGGCGCGGATGGCGCTGCTGGAAGATGCGGCTAACTCGTCGATACATTGTATTCACCGCCACCTCGTCACGTCAATGGCACTTCACTGTCAGCGCGCTGTTGCTGACACGCTCAAGATGGAGGATATGCAGCACGGAACCTAAAGGTACACTCCGCGCCAAGTGCAATCACGAACCCGAGTTTGTAGCTATATCTCAGTCAATATTTAGAGTTAGGAGCTGTGCTTTAGATATGTTGCTGCTACTACCGTTAGCGACCCCGCTCTTGTGTTAACGATCGGCATTTCCATGGCTGTGGTGGGGCTCACATACAAGCAGACAAATATGGCTTAGTGACACAACTATCACGCAGATTGGACCATACAAAAAATCATATATTATGAATGATTGTATTAATAACATGTGGGTCAACTAGTAGTGCGTCTTTCCTCTTTTCTTTTCCAGTACTTCGACGAGCCGCTTGGGCATGGAGTCCACCAGGGTTGCCAGGGTCGCTTGGTCGACAGATTCCCACGCCGCCAGGACCGCTTCGCGCAACTCGGACACACTGGAGTACTGCTTCTTGCCGTTGTCGTACACCGTGCGCGACAAAATGGCCCACAAGTTCTCTATCGGATTAAGGTCCGGAGAACGAGCGGGCCACTTCATCACTAGCACTTCTTGCTCTTCAAAAAATTCGGCCGTGCGCTTCGACGTATGGATAGAAGGATTATCTTGTTGAAAGATATACCCCAGCCCAAAGTGCATGTGAGCGTAAGGAAGCATGTATTCAGAGAGAGTATACACATAGTCATCTGAGTTTTGCTTACCCACAAGAATGGCTAGCTCCGTCTTACCACCGCGGCTAAAGCCAGCCTAGACCATAAGCGAACCACGGCCATTTTGGCGCCGGACGGTTTGACGCCTCGGGACCCGCCGGTCCTGCCAGTAGCGCTGATAGCCGTCTGGGCCATCCAGGTTCCATTTCTTTTCGTCGGAAAAGACGACGCGTGGCCAGACATCCTTGGAGTAGAGTAGCCATTCCTTCGCGAACTCACGGCGAGCGAGCTTGTGCTCAGCCGTGAGCTCCAGCGTGTTGTCCATCTTCGCGTACTGCAACCAATCCACGCTCGCAAGAACGAGCTGGACGGTGCGTAGAGAGGCAGCACTGCTGACGAGATCCTTGATCTGGGAGGCGGAAAAGTCACCGGTCGCTGCCTTCCGCACGACAAGCCGCACCTCGCGGCCCGACATGACGGGCGGAGGGCCGAGCTTCTTCGGCTCCGTCAGCGCCTTCGGAGCGACGATGCGAGCCACCGTTTGGTCGCTGCGACCGACACGGCGTGCAATAGCACGGTTAGACCACCCAGCCTCGTGCAGTCCTTGGATTCTCCCGCGTTCTTCGTCGCTGACGCGTGGCTTGGGCGGCATCTTTGCGAATGCCGTACTAGTTGGGATTTTTACGGCCCCACCACTAATCTTAATATATGAATTTTTGTATGGTCCAATCTGCGTGATAATTGTGTCACTAAGCCATATTTGTCTGCTTGTATGTGAGCCCCACCACAGCCATGGAAATGCCGATCGTTAACACAAGAGCGGGGTCGGTAACGGTAGTAGCAGCAGCATATCTAAAGCGCAGCTCCTAACTCTAAATATTGACTGAGATATAGCTACAAACTCGGGTGCGTGATTGCACTTGGCGCGGAGTGTAGAAGGGTAGAGGCACGAGTCTCACTTGCGTCGGAGCTATTAATAATCTCCGTTGGTGTGAAACAGCCCAAAATAACGCGAAGCAGTTTGCACCCAATTTTATTTTGTGTCACATAAATGAGCGTCATCTCGATTCGTTTACCGGTAATTGAAGTCTCGCTTTGCTCTGGCAAAGGTGTATAAAACGCACTGAACAACGATTCATACTTATGTTAATAGTGCTTCTTGCAGACAGGGCTTTAGCCCTCATAGAGAGTAATGTCGGGGCGCGATATGGTTGACTGTACGCCGCCGGGATTGCACCCGCTGCTACCCAAAGTCTCGCTTCCTGGGTTCGTGCTGTTTTGGCGTCGCAAGCCGCTGGCCGACAGCATCATGCGTCGCAGCAACTCTTCCTGCTCGGCAAGGCACTGGTCGAGCGACCGAGGCGAGGTCTTCGAGTTTAACGGAGACCACCCGGTGCCACCGTTGCCCATGCTAGTTTTGACGTAGTCTACACGCTTGCTGGGCGAACTTGTCCGTGTAGCGCTGTACTTGCCGGACGCATCGAGCGACGACACCGGAACCATATCAGTTGTATCGATCACTTCTGCGACCTCCTCCTCGATAAGCTCCCTTGCAGTCTTTCTCGGGTCCGCCAGAATGGTCACCCCTTCATCGTCAATCACGCCCAACTTGGATGTGAACGATAGCTTGCTTAGGCTTGAGGACATTGACGAGGTTGAAGTCGATCGCGGCGACAGCTGAAATGACCGTCCTTCACTGCCCCCTGTTTCGGAAAAAAATGAAATATGGCCTCCCTCAGATTCGGTCTCGGAAATCGTCGATTGACGGAGCTCGTTGAGATCCACATCCACGCAGTCAACGACTGAAAGTTTACCGCTTGGAGCCGGCACCGGGACGAGCACGTTGTTGCGCGATTCTCGCATCTTCGTCACGCAAAGAACACAAAACTTCGTCTTGATGATCTCGAAGGTCCGGTTTGAGCCCGTGCCGTCTCCATTGTCCTCCTTAGGGGCATCCCGCACGATAGCGCACCGCCGGCAAATGAGGTCCCCGCAAAGGCGGCAGTGGTGGCGTCGACGTGTCGGTCCAAACTTTCGGGAGCAGACACTACAACCTTTGCGAGAGCCCGACTTGGCCCAGCTCTTCTTCGTGACGACGCCCTGAAGCAGAATGCGGCGGGAATCCACAAAAACAGCCATATTCATGAGGATATTCATCATGCGCTTGTAGTAGCTGGCGGTAACAGCCAGGCCGTTGAAGTTGTTCTGGGATAGCATGAAAAATTCCGTCACGTTGGGCTCGCGGTCTGCCGGTCGCGAGATCCAGACCGTGTTGAGGCGCATGCGCTTCGTCTTGAGCTTCTTGGGCAGCTCGGGGCACTCTGGAATCTCGAGCGGCAATGTAACGCGGACGCCCACGTCTCGTCCACGTAGATCTTTCGTGTAGATGAGGTACTCCATGTAGCAGTTGTCACGCTTTTTGACCAGCGACGACGGGTTCAGACACGTCCACTTGATGCCCATGTACAGGCACTTCTTCCTGGACGCCACCGTGTAAATGTTCTTGAGCACCGCCGCGTCCGTAGCGTACCCGAACATGAACTGGTTCCACGCGAATAGCTCGGCCGACGTCTCGGCGTAGAAGAAGTCGATGAAGTGGCGGTAGTCGCCGTTGATGCGGCCGAAGATGCGCGCGTGACTCGAGGTGGGGCTGTCGGGCGTCTCCTTCTTAATGGTGGTGAGCCCTTCCACCTTGCTCACGACATTCCACGGAGCCCGGTACACGGGGAACATGCCCTTGGCCTCGTGCAGCTCGTACTCCGCCAGTGCGTTCTTGACGATCTCGTGCATTTGCGCCTCGTAGTTCTTGATCTCCCTCGGCGTGAGGCGGATCTCGGGGAAGTAGTCGTCGGGCAGTGGGAACTGACCGCCGTTGTCGTGCATGTTGTCACCGGGGCCCCTGAAAACAAGCACCAAAGCAACGTTAGTGATTGAGCCGGGCTATCGAATACCAACGTCGATTCACGATCATACCGAACACCGGAGGAGTTCGAGTCCGAGAACGAGCTGGCGTCCTGCCGAGGCATCTTGACTCGGAGGGGCTGGCGTCTCTTTGTGGTCGCCGCGCTACGCGAGTGATCTACGGCGGCGCAGCAGTCCAGAGCTCTGCCCGCTACGGTGCCAAGTCGAGAGTGAGGCGGTCGCACGCGCGAGCTTTCGCCGGCTCCGCGCGCCACATCTCTCGGTTCAACGCAGGCCCCCCATCTGTCATCGCGCTGCATGGACGTTGCTGGCGCGTGCAGTGGTGGGACGCTGCGTGCTCGTTGCACAGCCGGCTCCATCAGCTGGTCGTCCATGCTTCTCCTCAAGATCTCGGCAGATTTGCGTAGGACAAGTCTCCGGTTCATGTTGTGCCACACGTCGGAGATCGGGCCTCTTCAAGTGCCTTAGCTGTCGCGCTTTAGCGTCGACACCTTCAACGTTCGAAGGTCAAGAATGCAGTGGTCTACATATGCCACGGTGTCCGCGCGCGAATTCGAACTGTGCCTTCGTGCTGGCTACATGTGCATGTACATGTACATGTAGTTGCAGTTTTGCTTGTCAAGCGGCGCGATTGTCAAAAAGCATGATCATTGCGCTGGTCGACAGCCAAATGCGAGATTGAGCTACTGTCGCGGATTCTTGGGCTAGCGCGGTTGCGGTCAACCGGATCTATGGGACGATTACCAACGTCCCAATGTTTGTCCATTTTGATGTCCACCCCTCAGGTGACTTCAAGCCCTAGATGGATCACTTCGTGGACTGCATGGAGAGCGGCGGCCGTTCTGAACGGCCCATCATGGCTGAGCTTGCTAGTGGGGCCCGCTCTCCATCATGGAGTCCATGTGTACAGCAATCAGCAATCTGTCAGCGCCGTGAGTCACAGCTCCAGGACGGCGGCCCAAACACAAGAAAAAATTCAAGAGATCTCTTCTCTTCCTGCCGGTGACGTCGAGGCGCGACTTTTGTCACCAACAGCGGATAAAGCATCGACGACTTCGAGCAGAGGCCATCCTGCCGCCATGGACGTGACTTGAGTATCTCCTCGTTCGGTCTATGGAGGCGATTTGCGCAACACGTCAGCGAGCGAACAGCAAAGCTCGTGCTCAGCGCCCGGGCTCTCGCAGACTGGAAACTGCGTCCTCGTTCACTCGACGGAGACCGCCGCCGCTCCTTTGACGCGGACTCAACAGCAGAATGCTGGCTTCAACGTGCTGCGCAAGACATAAAGTAGCTGGCGCCACCGTGACCTCAGCTGGGGGCAATGCAAACCAGGAGCAGCTTTTAGATGTGCCTGTGGGCTTGCTTCCCGGTCACCTCACGCGATGTTCACTCGATCACTGAACATTGTTCACGCAACCATCTACATGAATTCAATTTGAGTTTGCTACATGTGGCAGTTTTCGTTTTCGGGCTTGCGACCCTTGAAGATTGACAGGGAGCATGGAGGTGTCGGGTTGCTGTGAAGACTGGGGGTCTCCAAGGTCATTAACGATGGAGCTGTCGGCTGACAGCTCAGAGCAACATAGCAATGATGGCGTGCGTGAGCGGCTTCTGCTTCACTGGCTTAACTCGCTGCCACTCACCAAGTGCTTGTTGGTTGAGGAGCTGCGCGATCTGCGCTTCGGTGACGTGCTGTCAGAGGTTGTGCAGTGGCTCCAGGTACGGAGTTATGTTGCACAACAATGCGTTTGGGATTTCACCGATGATCGAGTTAATGCGTGTGGGTGCCTTGTGTTGATGTTTGAATTTTGAAGAGTGAGCACGGAACAACTTTTCAAGAATCATCTGAGGTCGATCCATTTGCCAACCGTGCAATCGCGGAACGTCTCCGTCGTGTTGTCCAGTTTGCTGCCGGTGAATGTCGTAGTGTGGATGATGAGGCCATATATGTTCTCAACAGTGCTGAGTGTGTGGCACAGGCGATGGAAGGACAAACTGATGTTATTTGCGCTGTGCTCACCGTGTTGAAGCGGCTTAGTATTCAGCGAATACAGAAGCAGTGCTCGGGCAAAAGTGACAAAGATGCCCTTTATCGTCGCTGTATGCAGGAAAATATGATTCAACACTCGCTGCAGCAACCTCGGTCACCTCCTAAAGAGGTAGACGAGGTTGTTAAGCACAAGCAAAAAGTCAAGCGCCCTCCCATGACTCGAACTCGTACCAGATCAACAAAACCTTCGAAGGCTACCCTAAGGGAAGAATCTGTGAAAGCATCTAGGCAAAGTGCCAAGAGACTGGCAACGGTAAAGAGAAAGGTTCAAGACCGCCCGCCATTTAACAAAGTATCGAGCACAGAGTCCATCATTGGTAAAAAGAAACTCTCTGTCTCTAATCAGTCCGGAAACTTTCACGATGGCATTGGACTCCGAGTATTTGGAATGCTGGATCCGACAGTTAAGTATCTACCTCACGGTGTCGTTGGCAGTTGTGCTGAAGATACCCGTGCGAAGCAGTTTTGCGTATGGGTACAGCAAACTCTGCAGGTTGATATGCCTCTGGAGCATATTTTTGCTGAACAAAAAACAGATAAATGGAAGCTGAATTCGCCAAGACGAGTCCGGCAAGTCTTTGCTAACGGAGTCCTGCTTTGTCGCATCGCTTTTGCTATTTTGGAACGGTACAGGCACCAATTAAACCTCAGTATGACG
Source organism: Phytophthora fragariaefolia (assembly GCA_030267785.1). Classification (NCBI taxonomy): domain Eukaryota; phylum Oomycota; class Peronosporomycetes; order Peronosporales; family Peronosporaceae; genus Phytophthora; species Phytophthora fragariaefolia. Next base: position 8,800 of record BSXT01000092.1, read on the forward strand.
GAGAGTAAACTACCATGTTTCGGTGGCCTCGCAGACATAGCAGATCCCCAGACGCCTACGGGCAGGCGAGATAACCTGGCGCTAGCTGGGGCTATACTCAAGGTCTGTGGAATCTCAGCCAAAGCTATCACCTCCTTTGAAAGCTTGCAGTGTCCAGGAAAAATATGCCCATCGAAAGCATTATGGGATTCTCTGGACGAAATCGTATCCCGAGTCAAGCGGCTTGCTCGAATTGACAATTCTCATGATCCTGTTCAACCAGATGCCTCCAAAAACCACATCATTGAAAGCAACGCTGGCCGTTGTACTGTTCAAAAGACCGAAAACATTGTTGGCACCAGTTTGACTAACACACCGATACCTCAATCCAAAACAAGAAAATCCATGGTCGTGGATTCTTCATTAGCCGGATATGCACTATTAAAACGAAACTTGCCATATATCACAATTGAGCAAATGAATGTTGTGAACGAGTGGCTAACGCAAGTCGGCTTTTGCCCGAAAAAAGTAAGCCGCCGCTGCTATTTTCCCGGTTGAGCCTAGTAATCTAACACATATGTATATAAAATGTAGACTGCATGCTGCGGAGTCTTGCAGGATCCGATGCGCAACGGTTCCATGCTCTGGTAATTGTATTCTATGGAGCACTAACCACGTTTGAGTTGACACACTTTTCATCATTGTAACGTCGTGTTACTTGCAGTACACTATTAACTCAGGTATTAAACAGTACGACGTTCCCGTTTTCCAAATCTCCTCGAACATTGACAGAGATGCGGTAGGCAAAATAATTCTCGTTCGATACTTTCGACAGACATTTACTGTTGCTCATCTTTTGACTAACAAACTCTATGTGTATTAGAGACAACATTTCCAAGGCGTTAGGAAAACTTGGCGAGCTTCCACGCGGACAAATCCCGCCGTGCTATTTGACTTCTTCTGCGGAGCAAGCTGTTCTTATAGGCGATCGACAAGTTAGCTACGGTATTTTATGGCATCTCTGGCAATTCAACTGTGATACTAGCGTGCCCGGGGCCAAAGCAATTCATAAATCCTTGACACCTAGAGGCAACAAAGCTGGTGTGAACCTAAGAAGAAGTGAATCGAGCCCAGTCCACCCCACTCCGTTACTGCTAGACATCCCTGCAGTGACCTTGGCTGGGCGAGGAAAGTTTGCGCTCAAGGGTAATCAAGAAACACCGATTCAAGTTAAACTTCACGAAAGCTTTGCCCGTCGTCTCGCACGGGGAAGAAATTACCCACAAGACGACGATGACGATCTGTTTCCTGTTCCAAAAGCACCCTTTTCCAGTCCAGTCAACGACGAAGCATGTGTTCCTGAGTTTTCTGGGACTGACAAGCGTGACTTCAGCCACAACGATATGGATATATTGCCTGCTCGCACTGAGTTGTGTACCGTAGATTTAGTTCCAAGCAAGCCTAATTATGATACGACTGTACAAGCACCACGTATTGCGCTGGCAGAACTAACGGGTATGTATGCTATAGTACTATGAGTACGTTTTGAGGTAACAACGAAACTTTTGCAGGCACAGATTTGGGCCCCCCGACACCAACTTTTGACCCAGCTATGAAGAGCGAACAATGCAATGATAAAGATTTGATAGAGCTTTCTTCAACCAAGCTCTCCACTGTCCAAGCACACACTGCATGCACGTTTTCGCAAGAATGTGTCGAGGATATTTTGTCGTGGTTGAAAAGCTTGAACATTCACCCCCCAAAAACCTCCGCTTTTCATGTAAGATTGCAGTATCGTGAACATAGTAGTTTCGGCGATCGCTCTTAAAGCCACACTATCCTTGGTTTTACAGGATCCATCGGCGACATTGACGGATTTTCAGTCGGGCGTGCTGCTGTGTTGCATCGTTGAGAAAGTGGAGCTCATGCGCAGTATCCCAGGCATCACGCGGCCGTCCAGTAAACACCCACTCAGCAAAGCTAGCGCTCTGCACAACATCACCAAAGCGCTTAAGATCCTGCAGCAGAAGAAGGTAGGTCGTGCCGCGCCGCTCCCCGCTCCGAGGCTGCACCCCTAACAGGTCTTCTGCCTTCACCGTAGACAATGCCTCTCTACCTTCTCCGTCGCGCCGCCGACATCTACGCCGGAGACCGGGCCGTGATCCTGCAACTTTTGCTCCAGATCCGGAAGGCGTACGGCCACCACCATGCTCCTCGTCGACGAGCCAAAGCACCCGCCCACTCGCCCGCAGCATGAACGAACCCGTCTAACCAGTGAAAGTGCATGTATGGAATCAATAAGGCTCTACACGGCTGCGTGTCTACTTCTGCCGTTGCTGCTTCCAGCGGTAGACGGCGGGCATGCCATCCTGCGCGTCCTTGACCTTCCTCTTCCTGCCCTTGGCCTGTACCTTGCGCTCGAGGTCGAGCTTGGCGCCGAGCCGGCCGATCTTGTTGGCGCGCGCCAGGCGGTCGCGCAGCTCTCGGTACATGGCGTCCTTCTCCACCTGCATCTTGTGCTTGAGCTTGGCGCTGGCGGCCAGGTCCGGCAGCTGCGCCGTCTGCAGGTCCTTGGTGCGCAGGCGGTTGAAGGCGCGGTCCGCGAGCTCGGGCGCCGTGTCGAAGTGGCGCGCCACATCAAAGGCGTCCAGCTGGCGCTCGTCGTCCACAAAGACCTTGTGCGTGTTGCCCTTGGGCGCGTCCACGAAGTGCAGCCCGCGGTTGAGCTTCTCGGCCTTGCGCAGGTCCACGGCGCGCTTCATGTGCAGGTAGGCCAAGTCCTGCGTCTTGAGCGCGCGCAGCGCCTCCGAGTCCAGCTGCTTGACGTGGTTGTGCGTGGACACGTGCACGCCGCCCTCGGTGCGGCTCTCGGCCATGCGCTGGTAGAACTCGTCCGGGTTCCGCGCCGCCGCCTTGCGCTGCAGCGTCTTGAGCCGCTGCTGCTTGGCGTTGTAGTCGCGCGCGCGCTTCACATAGTCCTTGTGCTTCTCCAGCAGCCCGAGCTTGCGGCGCTCGTGCAGCTGCCCGCGCTCCTTGTGCTCGCGCCGCTTCACCACGTTGCGCAGCGACGACATGGCTACAGACGCGGTCGAAGAGAAGATGGTAATGCCCGAGGAATGGCTGGCGTGCGCGCGTACCTAGAGGGAGCTGCATGCGAACCTACGAACCTAGACGGACCCTCGATCGTACCTAGAGAAACCCCGACTTAGTGACGCCGTTGAAGCGGGCGTCTCCTGAGGAAGACTGAGATTTGGTAGTGGAAAGTTTCCACTGGAAACGTCAATCAAGCTATACTTGGTGTGCGCCACACGTCGTATTCGTCCGCCAAGGTCATAATCATTTTCATCTCAACGAGACGAGGGTGATGGCCAAGTCCGGAGCTTTCGCCCAGCTGCGCACCACCGCGTTCCTGCGCCGCGGCGCCTGGGAACTGCGTCAAGGCCAATGCAGCAGCGCGTCAATCGCTATTCTGCTGCTGTTTGGGGCGGCGATTCTGAGTCTGTCGGTGTGGGTCTCCCCCCCGTCAGGGATGGAGACTCTCGCTTCCCACCTCCCGAACCTCCGTCCGAAGCTCCAGGCGAGCGGTGATGACAACCCACTGCGCTGGGGCGGCGGGGACAGCACCGTCATCATTAAGGGACAGAAACTGCAGCGGCCGTTGCCTCGCCAGTACCCGAACGGCGCCACCAACAAATTCCAGTGCGACCTACCGGCGCTTCGGTACGAGTGCGATTTGAACGCAGAGGAAGGCTGCAAGGCGTACCCGCAATTGTTCCCGTCGGCTGCACTGATCGACAACTGGAAACCGGAGAACACGCAAACCCCTCAAGCCATTTTCAATAGTATCTGCCACTTTAACGTTTCCGATCCGGTGAGTGCCGACGGTGCTGTAGTTGGTGGGACGTGAGGAGGAACTGACCTTTTGTGCGTTTATCTGGCGTGGCTGTGCTGCTTAGTACGAGTTTCGACTGGCTCAGATGTTTCGTGAGATGGAGGTGCCGTTTGTGACCTACGGCGTACCAGAACTTACTGCGGCCACGAAACTGTGGACAGACGAGTATCTGACGGAAAAGCTTAGTCCGACGGCGCTGTACAAAGTTCACGTGGCAAAGGATACCCACTTCATGTACTACCAGAAGCACAAGCAAGTTGCAGGGCAAAAGGACCCGTACGAGTCACGCTGGATGACGTACCCGCAGTTTGTGAAGGCAGTAAATGATGTCAAGCTACCAGAAGAGCTTGGGGAACCACACGAATACTACTACTTCATGCTAAAGAAGAATGATTTTTCGAAACGGGCGGGGTTCATATATGATGATCTTCGATTCCTGAGTGCAGTACAGCCGAAGCATGACCCGCGATACGGCGACCTCTATATCAGGGATGTTTCAATCGCCAAGGAGCACGGGATGCGTTGCCGTCTTGGAATGAGAGGTATCATCGCAGAAGGCCACATCGATGGCGGTTTTAACCATATCTCCATGATTCGCGGAACCAAACGCTACGTGATATCACCACCGAGCTCCTGCAAGTGTCTGGGGCTTATGACCACGGGCCAATCTGCGCGCCATACAAGTTTTAACTGGTCAGATACGAATGTCTTACCTGAGGCTGCACGCAATTGCCCCGCAGCGGAGGTGGCACTCACGGCTGGCGAAGTGTTATATCTGCCATCGTTCTGGTATCACCATATCATTTCCTTAGACACGAGTATCCAGTGCAACCTACGTTCCGGTGACGCTGTTCGCGATGACATGAAGCAGCTCCTTGCCGAGTGTGGCTTCGGTCGCGGTGGCTGATGAGCTCGTTAACAAGATAAATCTTTCGACAATTTTTATTTTTATTGTATTGTGGGCGGTTTTCAGAACAATCCACGTACTATATAAACATTAAAGCTTACAAGTTTTGATACTATACGTACGTACATGTTCTGTGACTTTCACCAGTTTAAGGACTTACTTGCCCTGCAGATTGAGACGCAGCGGCGATGTTGAACTTTGGGGTTGAATCCGACATCAGCAGGCCGTACGACTTCTCATACGTGTTGACCTTGTAAGGTGTATCAAAAATTTGAAAGTAGAACGTCTCGCTCTTTGTTTTGCTCCACACTTTGTAGTCACTAAAGAACGTCTCCTGGCCCGCCACGCTGCCGCTGTTCTTCGAGAGGGTTCCGTCTGAGGGCCATCCTGTTTCTGTCAGCACCAACTTTGTGGCGTAGCTTGTCGCTTCCATGACCTTCCACTGGCTGTCAAGAACGTCGATGGCGTTATTCGCAGTCGTGTCTGGATCGAAGTACGGGTGAACGTTCACGCCCAGCACATCAGAAACAGCGATAAGTTCCGCCCAGCCAGTTATGCCGGCGGAGTTTATGACCTCTGTGTTGCGCTGCACCGTACCGACCTTCACTGTGGATGGTACCAGGGACTTGATGCTTTTGATGAGACTGATCATATCTTTGGGTACGGTTCCTGCGCCTGCAAGGTTCTCATTCCCGACGAAGATATAACCTACACCGCCCGAGTTGGCGGCTGTAAGGGCAGCATCCATCTGCTCCACGTAGTCGGACTGAGGGTACGGGACACCTAATGCTGCAGTGAGGTTGCATTTGGTGATAGCGAGACCCAAGTTCGTGTCACCGAGCTTAGAAATATATGTGCGGACCGCATTGAAGCCTTGGTCTCTGATGACGTTCATATCCTGTCGAACGGTATCAGCGTTCATGATGCCGTTCGACGCGTGATTCGGGTCGTAGCAAACACCGTTAGCGCTCACATGCGCAGCAAGCATTGCGACGGCAGCGGTGAAGAACTTCATGGCCTTGAATTCGGTATGCGTGGCGGAGAGCAAATGAAGAAGTGACCATCGTGAGCTGCTCGCCTCCAAACGAAGCCTGGATTTCCAGCAGTGGCGTGATCGTAACAGCTTGAATTTGAAAGGAGCGCGGCGTCTTTTTCCCGCCTTTGGTCGCACCGGCATCGCGTATGCCAGGAACTAGCCAAGCAGTGAAAGTTTCACCGAAACCACCACCACGCAAAACGCACCACAGAGAAAGCCAGCGGTTGCGCGTAGCGAAGTTGTTATATAGCTCAGCGCAACGGCGGCGGCGAAAGCCTGTGTGGGGAGTCGCTTTCGAGCTCTTGTCCCACAGGACAGGCGTCGTCGCGTTAGTGCTCGTGGGCACGCAAGTGTCCAGTCCGAAGACCAAAGTATGTGTGAGGTTGGAGTGATTTCGAGGCATTCAGACAAATTTGAGCTGAACACGCAGCCATACATCATCTCTGGCAAATTACGATTTGTTACTGTTGGATTATTTTACTAGCTAGCTGGCCGAAGCAGTCATCCCCATTCGGAAGAAGCGACTGGCAGCGGTGCTCAATGGCATTGGTGCGATCGAGGTTGGCACAGGCGGGTGGAACTGCTCGATGTCTTCGCACAGCAAGTTGATCAACGCGTCCTTAGACAACTGGTCATCTGGAAGGTCGAACGAGAAGTCGAAAGGACTCGAAAGTACGAGGTCGTTTTCGTCGAAGAAAGTGGCCAGGTACGGGTGACGCAGTGCAGCATCCACTGAGATGCGCTTCTCGGGGTTGAAGAGCAACATCTGGCTCAGTAGATCGATAGCATCCACGCTCGCTGCGTTTTCAGTACCGCTGCCGGCAAATACGTCGCGCCACTTCTTTGGCTTGGAAATCGCGAGCTTCGTGAGGAACCGCAGCGCTTTGGTGTTCTTCACAAACGCGATATCCTCCTGTTTTGGCGTACCCAAAAACTTAATGATGAGCTTAAGCTGGTGCAAATAGTCATTTCCAGGAAACAGTGGCTCACGCAGCAGCATTTCCGCAAAAATGCAACCCACCGCCCACACGTCGATGGCTGTAGTGTAGTGCAGACAGTTCAACATGATCTCTGGCGCGCGATACCACCGCGTGACCACGTACTCTGTTAGTTCACCTGGTTGCAATAGATCCTGCATTTCGCTGACACCCCCGCGAGCAAGACCGAAGTCGCAAACCTTGAGATCACAATTTGCATTCAGCAAAATGTTACTGGGCTTCATGTCGCGGTGAAGCACGCCGGCCGAATGGATGTGGTGCAGCGCGCATAGCATTTGATACAAGAAGTACTTGACGTGGTCGTCTGACATAGGCTGCATGGAGTAAATTACTTGGTGCAGGTCAGTTTCCATGAGTTCTGTGATGATGTACATGTCGTCAAATTGCTTGCGAGAAGGAGGGGGTGACAAATCCAACAATCGCGTGATGTTCTTATGGTTGAAGTGGCCTAGCAGCCGGACCTCCCTCAGAATCCGCTTTGCATCCACTAGGTCTTCAAAGATATTCGTGATTTTCTTGACCGCCAAATTGTCACCACCGTTCACAACGTCCTTGACTGCAATCACGGCACCGTAGGCCCCATTGCCAATAGGCTTCACGAGCTGGTAGCGAGTATCCAGAGTGAAAACTTGTCCGTTTGCGTTGAACGAGTGTATCTGCGGTCGCAGCGTGGGGAATAGACCAGAGCTACTGGTTGTGGCCCCAAAGGCAGCGCGAGGGAGGCGGCCACGTCCATTTGTCACTGACGATGTTGAGCTGTTTTTTGTGTATTCGTAAGCAGAGACGCCTCGGCCAGCCAGAACTGCACTTTTGTACGGTGCCACGGAATTTTGAGTAGCGAGATCACCAGCTACGGAATCCTCCTCGGAGTCGTCCTCACCTTGGTTATCCTCCTGGTTGTTGCTTCCCTTTTCGTCTGTGGCGTTATTATCCACGCCATACGAGTTAGACGACCCACTTGACTGGTACCCTGGCGTGCAGCAATACTCAACAGCTCTCTCTGTTGGCAGTTCTCCTCCTTCCTCTGAAGCTGGAACAACTCCTGCTTCGCCATCGTAGCCTTGAGCTTGTTCATCTGGCGGCAGTTTCGATTCTTCCTCTCCGTCAAGTGCTGCCTCTTTTCTCGCAGCTCGAATCTCCTCGGCGGGGATATCTCCTTCAATGTAATTGTTGTTACTGCACTCGCTGCTGGTGAAGCTGATGCTGCTCAAGTTGTGGTCGCGCTCTCTCGTCACCAGCACGCTGGAGCGGCGGCCTTCATCTCCGAACATGGGCACGATCTTGGCTGGCTCTGTGACGGGGCTCCAGCTCGCGCCGTCCGCCAGGCAGCCCTGCGTCTCCTCCGCTTGCACGGCGAGCCTGCTGATGCACGCGTCGAGCGTCTGCAGCCACTGCGCAAGCGTCTTCTCGTCCGCCGCGGCGAGGCGCAGCAGCTGAGACGCGCGCTCGTCGGCGTCGGCGTCCTCGTCGTCGGCCTCGTCCTCGTCGCGCGCGACCTGCGCGCGCTGGTCCGCGGCTGCTAGCTGCAGCTCCAGCACGTGCTTGACCTGGCGGTGCGCGCGCAGGGCTGAGACCACGTCGAGCGGCGACAGCGTGACGACGGCCACGAGGCGGCCGGGCCGCCGCGTCTCCGGCAGGAAGCGGAACTGGCGCAGCGTGAAGCGCACGCGCGCGTGGGCGCCGCCGTCGCGCGCCTGCTCCAGCACGAAGTAGCCGGGTCGGGAGCGCCAGTAGCGGCGCGCCGCCAGCGGCGTGAGCACGCCCTCCAGCAGCACGGCGGCGGGCGGCGAGCGCGGGCGGCTCTTGCGCTGCAGGCTGAGCGAGCGCAGCAGCGCGCGCATGGGCGAGTCCGCGTGCGTCTTGCTCTCCTCCTCCTCGCCGTAGAGCGAGCGGCGCGCGGGCGCGGCGGGCGAGCGCGCCTTGCCGCGCCGGAACAGACGCGCCAGCAGCCGCTGCGAGCGCGCGCCGCCGCTGGTCGGGCCCGCGGGCACGGGGGACGACGCGCCGCGCAGCAGCGAGGCCGGCGCCGAGGACGGGGAGCGCGCGGGCGTCATGCGGGGCGTCGTGCGGGCGACGTGCGGGGCTCGGGGCACGACGGCAACTAACGACCCAAGATTTCCTCCAAGAGGCGCGCGGTCGACCGGCCCCTTCTATATTTAGAAGCTTTAGCGCTGGGCTCGTGCTACAGTCCCAATGAAAGCGCGGGGGCTTGGATTACGCGATCAGTCGGGCTGAAGTTGCCGCTTCAACTTGCCTTGGTCTCCGTCTAACTGTCCGGCTGCGTGCTGCGCACAGACTGGCACGGACTGCTGCATGCTGCGCACTGACTGCTGCACGGACTGCACCACCCCCGCCTACGCCTTCTGCTCGTGCTGCAGGAACGGGTAATCCGTGTAGCCGCGCGCGTCCCCGAGGTAGAACGTGTCCGCGTCGAAGGCTGTGAGCGGCTGGTTGAGCTGGAAGCGCTGCACCAGGTCCGGGTTCGAGATGAAGTGGCGCCCGATGGCCACGGCGTCGGCACGCCCTCGTACACGTCGCGGAACTGTCGCGCAGACCCCTTCTCGGGGGCCAGCGGGTTGCGCACGTGGTAGCCGCGCGGCTCGATCAAGTGCGCGTACGCCAGGTCGTAGTCGTTGAGCTTGCGCAGCACGTACGAGTACGTGGCCACGGGGTCCGAGTCCTTGTCACCGAAGCTGCCACCAAACGGCGAGAGGCGGATTCCCACCTTGGACGAGTCCAGCCCCTCGAGGATGGCCTCCAGCGCCTCGAATAGGAACCGCGCGCGGTTCTCCACACTGCCGCCGTACTGGTCCGTGCGGTCGTTGATGCCGTCGTGCAGAAACTGCTCCAGCAGATACCCGTTGGCGGCGTGCAGCTCGACGCCGTCGAAGCCCGCGGCGATGGCGTTCTCCGCGGCTGTGCGGTAGTCCGCCACGATGCCCGGGATTTCGCTAGTCTCGAGCGCGCGCGGTGGCACGGGCTCCTTGCGTCCTTCGTGCGTCACGATCTTCTTGCCGGCGCGAATGTTCTCGAGCTTGGAGCTGGACGACACGGGCAGGATACCGCCCGGCTGGTTGAGCGGGTGGCCGATGCGCCCCGTGTGCCACAGCTGCAGGAACATCTTGCCGCCCTTGGCGTGCACCTCCCGGGTCACGTGCCCCCAGGCCTCGATCTGCTCTGGCGCGAAGATGCCGGGCGATCCCCAGGACCCACGACCTGTAGGCGTGATGTTGGTGGCCTCGGCGATGATGAGTCCGCCGGGCGTCGCGCGCTGCGCGTAGTACTCGACACCCAGCGCCGTCTGCACGCCCTCCTCACCCGTGCGCAGGCGCGTGAGCGGCGCCATCACCACGCGGTGCAGCAGCTGCACGGGGTCCTTCTTGCCGCCCAGTGTCAGTGGCGTGAACAGCTTGGCGGTGGTCATGGGGAAGCGGCGAGGCGAAGCTGACTTGGTGATCTGCAGCAGATAGGGAAGTGAAGTGATGGCCAAGCAGCATCAGAGCTCGCGCCTGGGCTTGCGTCATCGAGCAAGTCGTCTAAACAGCGATCAGCGCAGGGACATGCCATTTAACGGATACGTGTAACGTCAGATATTGCCCCCCCTGTTCGAATTGAAGAACTTACCCCCCCCCCCTCCCATGACACTTGACACTGATCTAGACGCTCTTCCTGGGACTCCGACTACAGCAAGCCCCGGACCTCTATCTTTTGCGTCTTGCAAGACTCCGAACGCTGCTAGCGCACGCACCGAATGATGTATACCCCCCCCCTTCTTGTCGAATGAGCCCAGATCTCGGTTTGCAGGCAAAACATGCCGTGAGAGGATCTTGCTCATCTTGCAGCACACCTCCTCTGTACCGTATTGTCGCGGCGGCAGCTTTCGCTCCTGCTGCAATCTCACCGATCATCGAGCCCACACGTTCGATCTAAAAGGCATTCGTGCAGTGCCATACGCCGTACTGCCTGGCCATACACCACCAGACATCAAGCCGAATTTCAGCACGAGTCGGATGGCCACATCAGCTCTTGCACTACTGCAACGCTTAAAAAAAAGTTGGTTTTTTAAAACAAACTAAACAAAACAAACTTAAAAAAAATCACTTCAGCTCTCTTCCACCGCCCAATCCCTTCTCGTAATCAGAATCAGCGCGCGTTGATTGGCCGATCTTAGCGACCATCACTCCCGCCGGTCGCCTTCACCCGCACTCGGCACTTCCGCACTCGCCATGGGTCAGCGCCTGAGCACCGGACGCGAGAGCGACGCGTCCGCGGCGGACGTGGAGGGCGCCCCCAGCGCCGCGCCGTCCGCGGCCTTCGACGGTGCGTCCGCCCCCACGTCCCCCGCGTCCGATGCGTCCCCCACGTCCCCCGCGTCCTCCGCGCGCACTAGCCTCCAGTCCGCGCAGCGGCCGTCGCTCGAGTCCCTCGCGCCGCCGTCGCCGCCCCTCGCCGCCTCCGCGCCGCGCACCGAGCGCGAGCACGCCGTGCGGCTGGGCGACGTCGTGCACGAGACCGTGGGCGCGCTGGACCAGGAGCCGTCGGCGCACCAGCTGCCGAGCGACGACGAGGGCGGCGCCTTCCCGCGCGTGTCGTCCGCGGACTCGTTCCCGTCGCCGCCGCGCAGCGTCCGCGCCGACGACGCACACCCGCTCAAGCGCCGCAGCTCCATGGCGCGCGCGCCGCCCAAGCTCTCGCGCTTCCGGCCGTCCATGGACTTGCCCAGACCGCCGGGCTCGCCGCAGTCCGGCTACCTCTCGAGCTCCGACTCGCGCTCGCTGGACTCGAGCTCCAGCTCGTCCGACGAGGAGCTCGTGGGCAGCGGCGAGGAGCTCGTGGAGGACTGGCTCGACGAGCCCGAGGACGCCGTGCTGTCGCCGCCGCCCATGCCCAAGCGCACGCGCCACGCCAGCGCCTGCTCCTCCGTGTCCTCGCACACGGGCAACAGCGTGTCGTTCTCGGCCATGCACAGCAGCGGCGGCCGCAACAGCAACAGCAGCCAGCACAGCATGACCGGCTGGGCGTCCTGGCTCAGCTCCCCCGACGACGTGGAGGAGGACGACGACGCGGACGACGAGCCCGTGGCGCTGACGCCGTTCTTGCGCGATAACATGCCCGTGTACGAAGTGATGAGGCAAGTGCAACTCTTCAGAAACCTCAGCCAGATGCAGCAGGAGCAGGTGGTGCGAGCGCTTAAGCCTGCCAAGTTCTCAGACGGGGAGATCATTGTGGCGCAGGGGACGCGCGGCTCGCGGTTCTACATGATTGCCAAGGGAGAAGCCGTTGTTACCAAGAAGGTCGCTGCTAGTAGCAATAGCATTAGCGGGTCGACTCCGACGAGCTCGGGACAAACTCAGGAGCGCATGATCACGCACCTGCGAGCTGGTCACTACTTCGGCGAGCTTGCACTCATCTACGATGACCCGCGTACAGCCACTGTACGCGCTGTTGGCGACGTGGAGCTACTGTACTTGACCCAGGAGGATTTTCAGCACATTGGCCAAGTTCACTTGAGTCTCATGTTGCAGCAGGTGCCATTGCTTGCGAGGTTGAGTGCCCAGGATCAGGATATCGTGCTGAAGTGCTTGCGACCAGCAAACTTTAGTGATAGTGAGTATATTGTTCACCAAGGAGATGAAGGCACAAGGTTCTACATGATCACTCGTGGCGAGGCTATTGTGTCGGAAAAGGCTGTGGGTCCTGACAAAAAGCCGTACGAAAAGGAGCTGACGCGGCTGTATGAGGGCCACGTTTTCGGTGAAATGTCGCTGATTTACAGTGAACCCCGCACAGCATCAGTGCGAGCTGTTGGTCCAGTCAAGTGCCTTTACCTGAGTAAGGAGGACTTTGACAAGTGCCTCCTTTCCGACCACTTCCAACGATTTATCCAGGAAGCATACGTTGAGAAGGCTACGCGGCGTGCTATGCGATTACGTTTGCAGCAGCGTGCCAACAGTGCTGCCACTGCAGCCTCGGCACCACAGACAGGCTCTGGTGCGAATAGCTCGTCGGATTCCATTGTAGCACCGCCACCTGCTCCCACATCGCCTGTGAAGGCAACAGAGACGAGAAAGCTTGTCAAGCAACGGCTTAAAAACGGTCAGGTTGTGGTCAACAAGTACGTAATCAAGGGTGATTTGGGCCGTGGTACGTTTGGCCGTGTCAAGCTCTGTGAAAGCCAGGAAGATGGACAAATGTACGCTGTGAAGATTATGCACAAGACTTTCGTACAGCGCATGGCTGGCAAGGAAGATCAGCTCTATGACGTTCTGCGTCGTGAAGTGGCTATTATGAAGAAGCTTAACCACCGCAATGTCGTGCGGCTTGTGGAGGTAATCGATGACCCGAACAGCCAGAAGATGTACCTTGTTCAGGAGTATGTGCAACATAGTCTGATGGAGGAAGTCACTCAGGCTCGTCGACTCAATGAGCCGGTCGCCCGGAAGTACATGCGCGACCTTCTCACGGGTCTGCAATATTTGCACTTTCACAAGGTAATTCACCGTGATATTAAGCCAGAGAACATTCTTGTCAGCTCCGATGGCGTAGCAAAGATTGCAGATTTTGGTACAGCGCGAATGATCATGAACGAAACAGAAACTATCTCCGGAGCAAAGGGCACTCCCGCGTTCATGGCCCCCGAAATGTTTGATATTGATGCTACGTACCAGGGCCCCGCCGTCGATGTGTGGTCGCTTGGTGCAACATTGTATATGATGGTAATTGGTCACCCGCCGTGGATGGCAGATAACGAAATTCTTTTAGCAGAGCGTGTACAACGCGTGGAACTACGCTTCCCGAAGGATGTGGAGCGCACGATGGAACCTCATTTGAAAAACCTGCTACAGCGAATGCTCACCAAAGACCCAGCCTTACGCATCTCTCTTAAGGAATGCTTCACACACGAGTGGATTACAAAGGAGGGTAGCGAGCCTCTTGGCTTGATCATGCCGGAGAAGGATCTTACAGTGTCGATGGATGAGAGTGAGCGCGCTATTGAGAACATCCCGGAGCGCATTGATCAGCGCTTGACAGAAAGTCTTGCTCAAGCTCACATGCTGGTGAAGACACGCCAGCAAAGTGTTGGTGCTGGCGTCGTGCGTACAAATAGTGGACGGTACTTTACTGGCACACCAGTATCGGGAACTTTAGGCTCACGTATTCCTTCGTCGGCATCGACAACGTCATCTGTTGCCACAGTGGGTAGTACAACATCAATGAGTCCAAGCCGAGCATCGAACGAAGAAGTGTCTCGTATTATTTGTGCTTGGCGACACCATAAGCGCGTTCAACTTATGGATGGTCACAAAGAATTGTCGGAGCGTTCACGCGAACTATTGATTGAGCAGAAGCGAATGGCGTTCTCGGTGGATCGTGCAAAGGTGACGGAAATCATTTTGCCGGCTGCGAAGCCCACTGCTCGCAGTCGCTACCCGAGTGCATCATCATCCGCATCGCTTCGACAAGTGAGAGAGCAATCGGTCCTTTCATCTTCGTCATCGGTTGCCTCGCTTTCTACGGTAGGCGGGGATACCCCCTCTTCTGACTCGCCAAGATCACGCTCATTCCCAACTGGTCGAAGCAATTCAGTGGACAATTCGCTACTGATGAAAAAAAGTAGTTTCCGTAGTCGAGTTCACAAAGACTCTGGGAATTTGGAAGGCTTCGGTCGCACGTCATTCACTTCAGTGTCACAGCTATCTGAATTGGCCGCTATCCCCGTTGAAGACAGTTTGGATCAGCGTGGCAGTTTGTCATCTTCCAGTGAAGGGGGAAGTGTGGGACGTTCAAGCAGCAGTTTGTCCAATGCAGAGTCGTTGGATGCGGACCTAATGAAGCGGTCGCTCTCGCGTAAGAAAGACTTCCTCATGGTCACATCCGAAGTGTTCCGTGACGAGGGTGGTGACTATCAAACTCGCAAGATTCTTTTTCAGGCACGAGACGATGATTTCTCGGTAGCTTCGCGTGTGCCTACCCACTCCAACTCGGGCCGTGAACTGATTGCCCCCGGTCGTGCAGGCTCAACGAACTCGTCAGCATCGAGTAAGCCCAGGAGGCTGGGAAGTGCCGGAAAGCTTGGCAGTGCAAGCCGACTAGGCAGCGGTAACAGATTAGGAAGCGCAGGCAGCAGTAGTGCTATGGGAAGCGCGATGGGCAGTGCAATGGGCAGTGCAATGGGCAGTGCAATGGGCAGTGCGATGGGTAGCGTATTGGGCAGAGGCACCGGAGGCCGTCGATCCTTGAACGGAAGTGTCAGCTCTATCAGCAGTTCGTCTCGGTCTGTGGCCACCGATGATGGCAATGTGGAGGAGTTCGATATGGAGGGCATTGACTGCGTACAGGTGACAGAAGTCGATGATGAGGATGACGATGATCTGTTGGGCCACGGAACAATGCGCAAGGGCAGCGGAGCCTCCTCGCGACACTTCCATCACCATTCTAGTGATAGAAGCCGCGCAAACAGCAGTCATACATCTGGTCTGGGAGGGCTTTCTGATGCTGATAGCGACTCGGACGATTCTGACTATTCTGATGTTGAGTGTGATGTGGACGTTGACGCAACATTCAGCGAGCTTATTACCTCACCCACTCACCAACTTGATCTCATGAGCCATGACGATGAAGAAATTGCCCCTATCATCACCGCCAAGCCATCCCTCACGTCCATGATGGCCTCGTCATCCTCTTCATTAGACGTAGACAATAGTGGAAATGTTCTCGGATCATTGACTTCAATGGCTTCTAGTTCTTCAGCGATGTCCATGGCAACTCCAGCACCACTGTTGGATATTGTTCAAGTCTACGTGAGCAGCAAGATTCGAGAAAATCTCACGCTTTCTATCCGATCAGGCTATGCTGAGGCAAAGGGAGCCAGATCCTATATGGAAGACCGCAGTACTGGACAAACTACATGCAATCTCGCGCGCTACCCAACTGCACTGAGCAACTCGTATGCCTCACTAGCATTTTTTGCTGTATACGATGGTCACAATGGTACCAGTACGGCCGTGAAGCTCCAAAATGAACTGCATCATCGTTTCTTTAATGAAGGTGCTGGCTTCGTGGAATCTCCTGTGACCTGTATCTCATCGGTATGCGAGGCGATCGACAATGAAATTTTGGAGCAACAAAACCTCAGCGTTCTCCCAAAACGCAAGCGCACCATGGCCCCGGAGGAGTTGCAGCGCTTTCTCAGGAGCGAGGGCGGGGCCGATCCCAGTCTTGTAGAAGGCGAGTGCTGTGAGATTGATGGCGAAGTTGTTTGTGGTGACGAGATGAAAGCTTTACTGCAGCCAATTTCGTTTTCCGGAGCTGCAAGTGTATTCGCTGTGGTGGCGAAACAGCGCAAAAAGCGTCAGCGTAAGAATGAAGACAATGATGGCGTTGCCGAAGCAGGTGAGGCCAAGAAGGGACAGGACGGTGAAGCGTCCAAGGAGGATGAGGACGACGAAGAGGATCAACCGACTCGTCTCTTTGTGGCCAATGTGGGTGACTGCCGAGCTGTACTGTGTACAGCAGATGCCGTTGCCATCGACTTGACCACCGATCACAAGGCATCCCTACCAGCAGAACAAGCGCGCATCGAGGCTTCTGGCGGCTTTGTGCACAACGGTCGGCTGGATGGTATCTTGCAGATCTCACGTGGTTTTGGTGATCTGGCGCACAAGCAGGATGGCCATTTGGTCGTCACGCCCGATGTCGTGGAGCACCTGGTGAATCCGTCGGATCAGTTCTTGCTGCTCGCCAGTGATGGACTCTTTGATGTTCTGACGTCTCAGCAGGCGGTCAACTTCGTGCTGCGTAAGCTTCAGACCCACGGCGACGTGCAGCTCGCAGCGCAGGAGCTTGTACTCAAAGCGCAGGCCTACTTCGCGCACGATAACGTTAGTGTGATTATCGTGGCCCTCAACCAGAGGAGTGATGCGTGAAATGGACGCCGGTCCCTTCCGGCTTCATCCACAGACGATCAAAGACCAACGAAGAAAGCGAAGAGGCAACGAATCGCAAATTCAAACCCAAGACATTGACGGATTGAACAGAAAAAATGAGCGGAATAAGTTGTCGCTATGTTTTCAGCATTCCTTAAAGTCTTCCGTTGGACTTGTCTCTGATGTTGGCGCTGTGAATTAGTAAATGTTTTGTGAGCTTGTGTCTTTTGCTACTTTACTTGGTCCATGTTTCAGTTGTGTTTACCCGCGCCCCAGTCAGCAACGGATATCTCTTCCCAGTGCTCAAGCTCGTCCCACGAGCGGAGATCATCCTGTTCTTCCAGCACGTACACAGGCGACGGCAAATCGATCACTGAGCGCATCGAGGATGTGTGGCTGTTATCATCTTGGTGATGGTGTCCACAGTCGTCGTCAGTGGAGTATGCAGCATCAAGCTCATCAATTGTCATGAGCGTGGTGGCGTTATGAGGCCTCGCCTCGAGCAACGTCATCTCGTTTAGGAGGAACGGGACTGCTCCACCCCCAAACGTTCCCGGCACACCTCGGTAGGGTTCACGCTCGAGCGTGAAGAAGGTTCTCAGCTGAACCGCAAAGCCTAGCGCCACGAGAGGACATTGACGTGTAGATGGATTAGTCGCGAGGGCCAGGAGTCCTTGCAGGTATTTGAAGAACTGCTCGGCACGTTGATGAACGACTTTAGAGCTTTTAGATCCCCACAGTCGTCGCTTCGGGAAGTACTTTGAGCTAAGTTTCTCCAACGCTTCGTTCATCGGGGCGCAGTGCGAGCAGTGCGCTCTCTTAATGTCGGCCGTCGCCCCTGGTTGGTTCCGCCGGTCAAAGACCCGCGCCAGTTCATCACGCAGCGACCTGAAACCTGAGTATCGTCTCGAGACGACCCACCTTTGTCCGACGCCGGCTACCATCGAGTCCTCGAGCACCAAGTCGTACTCGGTGTGGGTACCGGGCGAGACAATGGACGTGTACTGCAGGATGGACGACTCCCTCGGTGTGACGGAGTGTAGCAGGAAGCCTCCAAGGTGGTTGGCCAAACTCCTCGAGCGCTTCTTGCACCTGCTGGACTTGAGCGACGACGTGGTGGTGCTTGTGGATTGTGCGGAACTGGACGTCGAGCGCGGCACGAGCCGACAACTGGCGTTGCTGGACTTGCTGCTGAGGAACGAGTCGCCGTCGCTGCGGCTGCGGCTGAGCGCGACGCTGGGCGCGTACCGCCGCATGGAGTCCAGCACGACGCCCGAGCGCACGCTGGTGCGGCGAGGCTCCTCGGTGCTCGCGGCCTTGCGCAGGGAGCCAGAGCGCGAGCTCGAGTTCTCGGAGGACGACGTGGACGAGGACGGCGAGTCCAGGAAGAAGGACAGCACCGAGTCGGACACGGGGCGGGGCATGGGCGGCAGCGGCCGCCGCTTGGGATTGCGCTTCTTCTCCTCCATCGCCGGCGCGTTCGCGTATGGCACACCGAGCGGTGACGGAGAGACCAACGAGGGGGGAAACAGCTGCTGGAGCGGACCTGGGCGCCCATCACCATCGGTCACGCAGTGGGACCCAATCTATCACAAAGGATGCAGACATACATGCATAGCCGGACACGGGTGGACGCCCGGGTTCCGACCGTCGGACCGACGGGGACGCAGCGCGTTGCCGCCAGCGTGTGTCTTGCTCTCTGCTGGATAGAGAGCCCCGCTGGCAGCCTCAACGTGTCGTGCTGATAGCGCTGACATGTCGGATGTCACGCTGGAAGCTCCAGCAAAAATTCCGTGCTGCAGCTGGCCAAAGGAGCCGGAGCCGGGGCTTGGGTGCCCGGCGCAAGCCGTGTTGAAGTCTGCGGTGCCACAAGTGCTCGGGTCCGGCGTGACATTTTCTCGTTGCGCTGGCACAAGACTCGGGCCGAGAAACTCACGCGATGAGATCGCACGATTCTGCAGATCAACCGAGTTACATATTGATACATGTACCGGTACTTGTAACCCCTACCGTGCAGAGACCCCGCTTTTTCCCGCTCCTGTGGACCTCACTGTGGACTTCACAGTGGAGGTCCTCCACAAACTGCGGCAGAGTACTGTAGGATAGAGTGGAGTTGGAGTCCACTCCTCTGCAGACTGCAGCAGTGCTGCACTGCTGCCAGCAGCAGGCCGGGTTGGGTTCACTGTGGGAAACAAGGATATTGCCGGAACATGCAAGTCCGCAAAAGAGACCGAGCCGAGGTCTCCACCGAGATCATCAGCGTCAAGGCGGCAACGCCCATGCTGGTCCTGACCCAGGATTCCTGCCCTCGCACATACAGTATAAATGTACCGGTGCACGCTCAACGCTAGACACACGCATCCGTGGCGACCGTGGCGCAGGTGGTTTCGCCGGAGTTGGTTCCTACACAATAAGCTGAAAGTTGAGCAGTGATACAGCCCGCAGATGCAGCGAGCTTCCTGAACTGTGCACAGGCATTCATGTGACGCGCGCTATTATTTAGTGATCGTTCGGCGCCACCGAATAATGTACCAAGTGCAAGAAGAAGAAGAAGACGGGAAAGAACTCAGTTCATACATGTGACAGGATGGAGTTGAGCTGCTCCTGATCAGCCTGATCGCAGTACATGCATTTAATGTGTGTGCTACCACAAGGTGAGAAGCCGCAACTCAACTGTACTTTAGTACCAGTAATTTCCACCGGGTTTTGCGAGCTTTGACTGACGCTTGCATGTGCGAGATCGGCAAGGGCAGGAAAGACCAGCAGGCTTTCTTTGCGGCCACGGTGCAGATACTGCAACCGCGAAAACCCGTTCAGGCGACCGAGGTCGCACTTCTGTTGGCGATGCCGGAAGTCATGTTGAATCCCAACAACAGTGCAGCCATTACAGCAATTAGTCTGTTCAAAATTCGTATGCATCTGCAAAGTCATGAGATGTCGGGAACAGGCACCGTGTAGAGTGAGACCTCTGGGTGTGCAAGGCCCGTGTGGCATTTTCGTCGGACGTCGGTGGGGAACGTCGTGTCGAAGACCCTCGAGGCCATTAGGCTGATGGCCAGCGGCCGATTCAGCCGATCCCAAAGCGAAGGAGAGGTGCTCCGCTGGGCGATGACCTGAGCTCAAAGCACAGTGGTCGGTGGGGTGTCCGAGCAGGGCGCAAGTTCAAAGAAGCGCAACTGTAGCCAACGCCTCCGCCCCGATGCCCAGCGGGACTCCCGTCGGGAGCGTGGCACTGCCCACTTGCGGTTTCCCAGCGGAATATGCTCGCCCTGAGCTTGGCGCCGCTGGCGTTGGCCGCGCTGCGGAGCGCGTACGCCGTGACGATGGAGGCCGTGGGGGTCTTCTCGCGCTCCAACTGCGCGGGCACACCCGACGTGCTGGCCATGTACAACGTGTCCGCGAGCTGCGTGGAGGACGCGTGCAGCGACATCTCGTTCGGCAACGACACGTACTACATCAGCCGGACGTGCAACATCTCGGACCGCTTCGCGCACACCAACACCGTGTTCGGAGACTTCGCGTACGTCATGATGGAGACGTACGACAACCAGAGCTGCACGTCGTTCGGCGAGGCCGACGTGTTCCTGGCCTCGGGGAGCTGCGATATCTCGTCCGGCCTCGGAGACCAGTCGGTCATCACGAGCCTCTACTCGAACGGGTCCGCCGTCGTAGCGCTGTACCCCAACGACGCGTGCGGGGGGGAGCCGTCCCTCTACTTCGAGCTGGACAAGACGGCGCTCTCGACGGGCGATTGCCAGCAGGGTCTCTACAGGTTCTACAGCAGCGAGAGCAGCTTCGGGTCGAGCAGCAGTGGAGACAGCGGCTCTGATGCTTCAGAGCCTCAAACTGTAGACAACGTTTCAGGGTCGACCAACGCCAATGCCAGCAATGAGTCCAGTGACTCGAGCATCAGTGTCGGGGCCATTGTGGGAATTGCTGCGGCAGTCTTCGTGTTGGCTCTAATTGTCGCTATGTATGTGGTGCGTCGGCTCCGTAAGAAGCACAAGACACAAAAGGAGGAAGGTGACGATTTTAGCAGCCTGCAGACACCTTCCCAAGGTCAAAAGAAAGGTTCGTCGACGTCACCAGGAACGGAGAATTCATTGGAAGACGACGGTGGAAGCGGATTAGCAAAGCCGGTTGGCTTAGTCGGAATGTGGGACGATGAAGTTATCGCCACAGCTCGCATTCCTCGTGAGAAGATTTTCATTCAGAGCAGCATAAGTCGTGGTGGGGGCGGTGAGGTCTATATTGGCCATTTCAACCAACAGAAGGTTGCCATCAAAATGCTGCTACCCGAAGCGCGCAGAAGCGTCAAGCACGTGAATGCGTTCTTGGCTGAAGTAAAACTCATGGCGATGCTCGAACACGCCCGCATTGTCCAGTTCGTGGGTGTAGCTTGGGACTCGTTGACAGACTTATGCGCTGTGTCTGAGTTCATGGAGGGAGGCGATTTGCGAGCTTTGCTGAGCTTGTACGAAGAGGAGGGTCGTGCTACTGGTTTCGATCGCACCAAGGTGACGATAGCTCTGCACGTGGCTCACGCTCTCACGTACCTGCACTCTCTCGAAACTCCAGTCCTGCATCGAGACCTCAAGTCAAGGAATATTTTGCTCACCTCTGACCTGGATGCCAAGGTCACTGACTTTGGCATTTCTCGGGAACGCAACGATAAGACTATGACGGCGGGTGTGGGCACGTTGCGGTGGATGGCACCTGAGGTAATGCTCGGTAAGAGCTACGACGACAAGGCAGATATGTTCTCGTTCGGCGTTGTGTTGTCCGAGTTGGACATACACGTGCTTCCGTACTCGCACGCACACGACTGCATCGACAGTGAACCTGGCCACAAAGTCTCCGAGGCCGCCATCTTGCAGATGGTTGCACTTGGCAAGTTGCGCGTCAAGTTCTCGTCCGGCTCACTGGAGTCTATGGTGGACTTGAGCATCGCGTGTGTGTCGCTAGACCCGAAGGACCGACCAACCGCAGCCGAGGCGCTCTATCGGCTGCATAAAATATTATCGCAGGAACTCTAGGCCAGCACCAGAGACTTTGTATTATTGCAAGTATACTTAAAGCAACACGGATGCAATTGTAGACAAACGCCGAGTGCAGTTTAGAAGCTACAGCGAGCTACGTAGGCTTTTTCTCTGGTTGCCCGGTACGGATATTTTTTTCAAGCATGCGGGGGATTTTTTTCATGTAGCCGCATATTATGACGGCAAAAAAGGCGGTTCGCAAGCAACCCTTCGAATTTAGTGGGTGTCCGGTGGTTTTCAAAGGAACATACAAAGCTGAAGCCAAGTGGTCGTAGGCCTTTTTACCACTCGATCATGTGTTCCGAAACCCCACCAAAGAACTCTTCTTGTTTTGCACGTTCTCAAGAGAAATACCAACGCCCCAAACACGCCCCCTCAAAAATTATATGGCGTCACCGAAGTTGTCATCTCGATTCTTAAACTGACAGTGGCTCGCGAATTCGAGGTAGAAAGCGAAATAAGAGACTTTCTTGATGCGGTCACTTCCTGAGCTAGTCGCTACTACGAAGTAGTAGTATATCGTTACTTCTGGGCAATCGGCATTCAGCCCGTAGGGCCAATTACAGCTGGCGCTGAAGCGCTCGCCAGAATGATCAACTAGGTCAACGTTACAGGCTGACCAATGGTACAGTAAAGCAGTTGAAGAAGAAGCTTGAGGGTGGCTTCTGTGCAAGACAAACACTGATTATGCATTTGATACATTATTCAAACTTCCTTAGCTTACTCTTTTGCTTAGGAAATCACCACGGCGGCCGGGTTGGCTTGCTTTGCTTACTCTTTTGTTAAGGGAAAAGTAACTACCCTATCCATCCGCTATAGAGTTCCACTAACAGGACGAAATCCTGTTGGTGGTGCTCACTCACGACGAGCGAAATGAAGAGATATAATGCGACGCAGGACAGAGCAAGATAACGCAGGCGACAGGAGAGGACAGCGTGGATGACGACGGCCCTAACAACAGTGGCCATGTGGACAACGGCAAGGGCAGCGGCGAGGACGACAGCGGGGATGGCACACAGGACATCGACAGCGGCAGCAGCAAGCATCATGAAGAACCGGCAAGCGAGACGATGACGACGGTTCGTGGACGCGGGTTCACCCGTCCGCACGTCGGTAACTTGTCGGCGGAGGATCGCAAGGCAGCGAAGTGTTGCAACAGGAGAGATAATTAGGACCGCCGGATGACTGGTTACTATGGGTGGAGGAGGGAGGAAACCAGCGAAGCAACGAACGGCCATGAACGAACAGGAAGCGTCGGCGATGAACCTACCAAGCGCTGATGCATGTGTAGGATAGCGCTCACTTCAAGATTGGCCGCGTCGCACGCAAGCTAGCGACCGGAACGCTGGTCAGCAGGCCTTTGCTGTTGAAGCTAATATGACTAGAGCTGGAAAACCTCAGGTAGTGTGAGTTCTGAGTGTGGCTCTCGAGTACATGGTGAGACCGGTTTCTGCAGCACCGTAAGACCACCGGTATCAGCAGCCCGCGACCCAGGTGATTGAAAGAGTATAATAGGGTACTTCTAGACCCCGGGCGTTCGTGCTCCCCTCACAGTCCTCTGGCGAAAAATCTTGTGGTATTGAGTACCGACATTTTTGGCTGAGATGTGCAAGTCAAACTGAACTGCGAAAAGGGGAGGCTAAACACCCAAAATAGAGAGGGGTTAGATCTTTCCGACCTACCCGGTACTTTTCATTTGCTAAAATTGAATGATCATAAACCAATTGGCGCAGAGGGCTCCAAAGGTGTTGTCACTTGCAAAATACCACCTAAGCGCATACCGGCATACCGCTGCAGTACACCAAACGATTCAGGAGGCAAACCGCTAGACCTTTTCTTGCGCGCCCGTTAGGTGTATCGGCACGCGTGTTCGCTTAGAGCAGATGACTAAACCACACCACTATACTATCATGGCTGAATCGGATCGACAAGTTGCGTGAGGCAGAGTGCCCAGGGGCGTTGACGCTGGAGGGAGCGGTCGCATATCGGTCTCCGTCGAGCGCGAACACCTTCTACTGCTTCAACTAAAGGACCTGTGATGCCAGCGCTTTATTGTGACGCGCTCGACAGAGCTGGGCCCTACTTCGGATGCACCAGCAGCAGCGACGTGCAGATCATGCTAGACGAAGCCAGCCTTCTCAACGTAAGAGATGCGCAGCTCAATGACATTGAAAGTGTCTAGGGCATGGTGGGGTTCACCATGTACCAGCTGAGCTATCACTGTATAAATCTGATTGGTTAAAAAATGTCGATTTTGTTCAAGTCAAAGTTTGAAGAGATTTCTGGTCAATCTGCCCTAAATATTGAAAGTAATTACATCTTTCAGATGCCTGCATCTTTGCGAAGATGTCGGTAGCCCGACCACTTCTGTGTCTGCAAGGTTAAGTCGATCGCCAGTTGCTGTGTGTGTGTGTTTAGCTAGGTATAGGCGATAGGAGGCAGCTGGTGATCGTAGCCACCAGACACCGTCTTGCGGCCGAAGGCAAGACTGGCGCAGGTACAGGGGGCGGAACGAACACTATCGCTTACATTGGACGCGTGCCAAAAATGGCGTAGGTACCCACCTTATCTGCAGCAGATATGACGGAAAAAAGATATATGGCGGCATATCGGCCGATGGCGCCACCACAAATACCATAAGTGGACGTAGTGTGTCCGGTGAGAAGCGCCCGGGCCCCTGGGAAGACAACCACGGTCTGTCGCTCAACCGGACACTTGTGTACGGACACTGCGCAGGGCTGTACCCTTCTTCGTCCTACTCACGACCTCACTTCCGAAGTTCCCGCCTTCCTGCAGCCATGGAGGAGAGCGACGACGTGGACGTGCTGCTCTGCCTCACGGAGGCCTACCTGCGGTTCGAGAACGACTTAGCCAAGGCTCGTGAGGAGGTGCACAGACTGCTGATCCTCGAGGCATGGAGGATCGCCATGAGGAGCCGTCACTACCTCACCGCCGAGTGCTTGGACCCCCCGAGCGAGTCAGCGTGGATGGCGCTGTACGTGTATGGCAGCGACGCAAACTTCCTCAACGCCACCAGTCTTACCAGGTATGCTCCTGTCCCATTCATCTTCCGTCTTGCTTGACTAGCCTAACCTTACGCTGCGTCTGCTACAGAACCACGTTCCACCAATTGCTCGGGCGGTTTTCGAGCTTCTACGCTATTCCAGCGCCGTCGTCACGCGGCCGTCCACCGAAGCTTCGCTACATCCACCAAGTACTGGGCCTTGTTCTCTGT
>BSXT01000093.1:0-55991 GCA_030267785.1 Phytophthora fragariaefolia
CACCGACGGCTTGAGCGCTGAGCTCCCCATCCCCGACACGTTGAAGCAAGTGATGTTGGCCAGTGATTCATCGCTGTTGGAATAGCTCTGGAACGCGATGATCACGACCAGCGCCAGCTTGCGGCGAGCGACGAGTTTAGTGGAACAGGAATAATGAAGTCGGCTCTCTTTTGCGGCGAGGACGAAGGATAGCCCGAACAACAGAAGCATAAAGACAAGAACAAATTCGAACATATATTGTCTTGTTTGCCATGTCACCGCTCTGCGTACTTGAGAAGGTGGAGGAGTTTGAAACATATTCTGGGCTTGTAAAAATTAATTTAATTTTTGATTAATTATTGTTAAAATAAAAAAATTATTTTGGGGGGTTTAAGACGTATTTTACCTTTTACTTATATAATGTTTTTAATTGGTTCATTATCTTTAATGGGTTTTCCGGCTACTGAACCTAAAAAAGGTAAAAAAATTAAAGTTAATATTAACATAATTGAATAAAATAAATTCGAAATGTTAAGACAAAAATTAATATAAGAATGTTATATTATTAAATTTTAAAACATTTGTTATTTTAAAAATTAATATTAAATTTTTAATATAAAAAAATAAATAGAGTTTGATCCTGGCTCAGAATAAATGCTATCGGTATGCAAATTTTAACTGGTATTTTTTTAGCAATGCATTATACACCACATATTGATTTAGCTTTTAATAGCGTTGAACATATTATGAGAGATGTTAATAATGGTTGGTTAATTCGATATACCCATGCAAATGGTGCATCATTTTTTTTTATTGTTGTATATGTACATATTTTTAGAGGTTTATATTACGGTTCATATATTACACCAAGAGAAAAAAGTTTGAAAAATGTGGATGTGGACCAAATTTTCGATTGAAAATTTAAATATTTTAATTTATAACAGGTCAAGTTTTATATAGTTATTATGCTTTTTTTTTAGCTGCTGGTATTATATTATTAATAGCTTTAATTGGTGCAAAACCTACTCGTAATAAAAAAAAAAAAATTAAGTGTTAAAGAACCTGTACAAACAGGTTTAAAAGCTGTAGATAGTTTAATTCCTATTGGTCGTGGACAAAGGGAATTAATCCAGATAATTATATTGAAGCTAATCCTATGAAAACCTCATTACTTTACAAATTTACTATGATTTAACTTATCGTGAATTTTTAATGCAATTAAGATTAAATGAATTAAAAATTCACGATAAGTTAAATCATAGTAAATTTGTAAATAAACATTCTGAATATTACCGTAACAAATTCGATTATAAAATAATAAAGAATAAATACCACCTAAAGTAATTGATCCAATTATTACTTTAAAAGTAATTGGAAGTCAATGGTACTGGAGTTATGAATATTCAGATAATTTAGAATTTTCAGATGAACCTTTAATTTTTGATAGTTATATGGTACAAGAAGATGATTTAGCTATAGGTCAATTTAGACTTTTAGATAATAATAATTTAAACCTATCATTAATTTTTTCGTTAGAGTACTTTTATTAATTTTTAATAAATTAGCAACTAACGATAGGGGTTGCGCTCGTTAAAGCACTTTTGACCACATCTGGTATTATCATTTAATATTAAATCTTTTGACATATCAATAAGATCATCTAAAAATTTTAAAAGTTTGATATTTGATACAAATATTTCAAATAATATATTAAATGGTGTATTAATTATAAATAATTTTACACAATTTATTAAAATGATTTTGATATTATCAACAATTGTTTGTTTTTTAATACAACAAAATTATTTAATACAACAAAAAATAAATTCATAATTACTAATCTATTCTCAGCAATACCTTTAATCGGTAAAGATATTGTTGATTGGTTATGGGGAGGTTTTGCTGTTGATAATCCAACATTAAATCGTTTTTTTAGTTTACATTTTACCTTTCCTCGACGATGATGAGCAGGATGAGGCCCGGCAGGAACGTCGTGCCCAGCGTGACAGTGCTCGTGAACGTGTACAACATACTGTCTTTGGCCTCGACCGCCTCCTGCACCGAGTACGTCGGCAGCACCACTTCCATTGGCAGCGTCGGTCGCACGAGGTCGCTCATAGAGGCGTTGGTCACAGTGGTCAATGCTCACTGCGCGTGCGAGACCTGCGACCGCTTGCGCGAGCTTGTGACCTGACCCGTACCCGACTCGATGTTCACGAGCGTGCCGTACGCGTTGAAGTAGCGCCCAACCAGGCTGCCGTCTGAGTCGTATGCGGTGTGGGCCGTCACGACGGTGCTGTCGCTTTTGGTCATCCCCATACCCTCCAGCAGCGACGCGTCTCCGTAGACGAAGAACGGGACGACAGGAAGCCTGTGACGAAGCTTGGCTGGTGCAGGCCGTGAACGGGGATGCCCGAGCCGATCGCGGCATGCTCGTCCGAGTACGCGATGACGTCGTTCGGCGGTGCAGCGACACGCCCATTGAAGCCCACTTCCGTGCCCAAGCTTGAGATGGAGATGGAGATCTCGGCCACGTCCAAGAACTAGTCGAAGCCGGCGATGGTAGTGTGCTTGGCCAAGCCGTTGATGCTCACACCGACGGCTTGAGCGCTGAGCTCCCCATCCCCGACACGTTGAAGCAAGTGATGTTGGCCAGTGATTCATCGCTGTTGGAATAGCTCTGGAACGCGATGATCACGACCAGCGCCAGCTTGCGGCGAGCGACGAGTTTAGTGGAACAGGAATAATGAAGTCGGCTCTCTTTTGCGGCGAGGACGAAGGATAGCCCGAACAACAGAAGCATAAAGACAAGAACAAATTCGAACATATATTGTCTTGTTTGCCATGTCACCGCTCTGCGTACTTGAGAAGGTGGAGGAGTTTGAAACATATTCTGGGCTTGTACTGCTGCTTATCGGATGGTTTCACCATCTTCTTTTTCTTCGCTATTGGTGGTCATTGCAGTTGTCGTCGCCCGTTGGTAGTTGCTAGTGACATTTTCATCCTCTTCGTCGTCGCTCTCATGGCTGATGTCGCTGTCGTCGTATGCATCTGGATAGAGCTGGTAGAGGATATGGTTCACTTCCGATTTCCGCGCAATATTCGCATAAACGAACACAAGCTTGTTCACAAGCTCAAGGGTCAGTCGATTTCGCAGCTTCGTGTGGATAAACCCGTGGATACTCCAACTACGCTCGCTGGACGCCGACGACGTTGGGATATACAACAGCAACTTTGCGAACTCCCGCACCAACGCGTAGGTTTTCGAGGTCTCGAACGACCACCAAGCGATCGGGCTGTAAGCGATGTTATCTTCGCGCAGTTAACCCGTCCACGCAGACTTCACCAGAACAAAGCCTTGCAGCTGCTTGTGCAACTTCTCTGCCAGCTCCGCTGGTATCAATTGCAAGTCCTGGGCTAGTTGCGCGGCATCATTAATTAGTGGCTTGACCACCAGATCGTTCGGGTGCGTACATTGTCTTGGTCTGCTCGAGCAGATATGCCATTTTCACCGCCGGCGTGCAAATTTCAATTCTACGGGTATTTATCAGCCCGAGCACCTCCGCTTGTAGCAACACGCTGCAATCATCGAGGGACTCCGTGTAGACTGGATGTTTACACAGCCAACTAAACTGGTGATACACCAACGACAAGCTGCAGTCCTCGCTCAAACGCAGCGAGGCACTTGTTGATTGGCTGGATGAGCTTCAACACGACCGCAGCGTTTTGCCAGAAACCTTCATCGCGGAAAATAACAAGTGCCTCGTCTAGCGATGCTCCCTTGTAGTTTTTAAGCAGCGCCATTTCCGAGAAAATAGTCGCAATGATGTCTTTGTTGTGAAAGACGTTCGCGACGCATTTTTCATGCGTATACCACCGCGTTGGCGCTGGCAGCGAGAGGCGACGCCGTTTCCCCCTTTCTTTCGAAGAGCTTTTTGCAGCTCGCGGAATCTTGACCACAAGCCTCGATGTTCCTTGAAATAACGAACCAGTAGTTTTGCCCTGTCAAGAACACTCTTGAAAAACTCCAGATTGAAAATATCTTTCATGAGAAGATTCATGCCGTGTGCAGTACAACCCGTGCATACACGTTCGATGCGCTGTTTTCTAACGAGTCGCCACGCCTTCTTCATGTTGACAGCGTTGTCCGTCACTACTGAAGCGACTTTGCCTGAGCCAATTACAGACTCGAACCCCAAAATGGTCGACCAAATTGTGCCAGCGATATACTCTGCAGTATGAGTTTCAGCTTTTGAGTTTATCGATTTCCAAAATAAAGGTGGGATCCGAGGGTTCACAAAAACAAAGTTGATAATGCTATCCCCATTTGTGTTGGACCATCCATCCGTAATGAGGGCCAAGTTCGTCACGCCACTCTCCATTATTCTTAGAATCAACTGAGATTTCTCGCGGTCGTAAAGCAAACGCCCAGAAATTTGACGTCGAGAAGGCAATTCATAGACAAACATAGCTTGGAAAAGAGGCTCCTCTACAACACGAAAAGGTATCCCAGTCGAGGTAAGCCCAATGGCAACCCGCAGATAGTCTTCTTCTTTGACTTTTTGGGCTGATTTCATTGGTGTGGGGGGTGATGGGGATGAAGACCGCGGGGTTTTACGTGGTCAAGATGAGCTGCTATTACGCGGTGAATTCGTACCAAAAAGTTGTTTTGTCAATGTTGGGGTTCTTGGGCCCCGATGCTTGGAAGGAGTTGTCACCTTCGCTGCTTGCTTGCGCCGGAGCGCCGCGTCGTGGCGCCGCCACCGTTCCTTCGTCTCCTCGTCGATCTTGTCGCACTTGATTGCATGCTGCAGCAGGTTTCGCGATGGCTGCGTGTTCGGCAGCACCACTTCGCAAGCCAAGCACGTGGCATCAGGATGGGGCTTCGCAACTTGAACCAAGCGACCGCTCGGAAGTTGAAACAGGGACGGCTGGGGTGGGACCCTAATACACAGCGACCAGGGTTCGATAGTAGTGAGGGCTTCGCACCTTTAGTACTAAGATTAACTACTGCCACCTCACGTTTTAAAATTTAGTATATCTCTACTAGTTCACCTGTGCATGCTTAGTACTAAGACTAACTATCGCTACTATTAGTACTAAAATAAACCTACCACATTCCTCGTTTACTCGCATTTATGCGATCAATTTCAGCTCGATTGTGACGCTGAACGAACTCATAGTGTGCACGATTGCTATTTGTACGGGTTTGCAGCGAACTCACTTCGAAAATCCAATGGAGAAAACACGTTCTTGGAATATTGTAGAGCAACTTCAACCGAACAAATGTTTTTCAACTGATGGAAAAGCCTGCACTCTTCTGTAGAGCTTGCAACATTCAAGTGGCTGATGCGGAACCATGGCCGGGATAGTAAACAATTGGGTCGTGTTTTTGTTCACGTCGGGTTGGGCAAGGTTGATCACAGTGCGTCAGTATTTGGATCATTTTTCGGTTCCGGGGAAATGCTTTTTGACACAAGCAAGCACTGCTACAAATCTAACTTATGTATCTGCGCATGACGATTAAATCTATTGTGCCGTTTAGACAGATCGGCTCCATTGTATAGCTAGTAACTACCGTGATGACGAGCGTGTTGGCTACAAATGCAACAAGGCCTGTTGCTTCCGAATTTTCGTACAGCAATCGACTTTAGTGCACTTCATTAAAGTGATCGGTGTTATGAAAATCGAAAATGTGTCGAAGGAGGCTATGTCACCTAACCGGATACTGGCGGCTACAGGACAACCAACCATTCAGCCGTCCTTCGAAGATCCAAGATCGTCCAGGAAATTAGTAGTACGTTAGTACTAATTATTCTGAAAACTTCACAACTAAATTGATTAGTTGAACTAATGCCAGCCCTTTCGCATAATAGTTTTAGTACTAATAGTTCATGACTACTAGTATTAGTACTAACGCTAATAACGAGTAGATTACTATCGAACCCTGACAGCGACCACAAAATCTGTGTGGCGCTACACCACGAGGCAAATGGGGTAACTGAGCGTCTAAACCAGACCATTGAAAATTATTTGCGAGCATTTACGAATGGACCGTCCGACGACTGGGATTCGTATCTAGCTCTTGCAGAATTTGCATATAACTCAAGGTTCCATCAAGCAATATCGATGACACCTTTCGAAGTCGATCTTGGTTATCTATCTTCGACTCCTGCTACACCTTTTACTCCACCTCGCGCAACCGGCGCCGCACGGCAACGCTGTGCTTTGAAGAAGACGTTCCTCGAGCCACAAGTGGATCGGTTAGCTACTGTACGCCGTGAGCTCCAGTGGGCAGCAGATCGCATGAGCAATTACCCGACCCATCCAACCTTTTGAAGTCGGGGAGGAGGGGATATTGGCTACCGAAAACCTAGCAAACTATCATGCTGAAACCACAAAAGAAAAGCTAGGCGCGCGATGGATTGGCCCGTATACAGTTGTCAGCAGACTCGGTCATGATTATTATGAGCTGAAGCTGCCGGAAGGAGTGAATTTTCACCCCGTCTTCCACACTAGCTACCTGAAAGCATATGTAAGCAGTGGTGGCAGGGAACAGCGAACCTTAAGGTGTTGCTACTGAGGGTGAGTTAGTGGAGGATACTGTGGGTATCAAACGCACGCGTGGAAAGACCATGTACAAGGTCAAGTGGCTTGGACAAGCCCGCTGCGAAACTTGAAGTACGTAGGCGACCTGATCAATCGCTTCTACGAACGCAAGAAATTGAGGCGGATCTCGTCTTAGCGGAGGACATGTCACGAGATTGTCGTTGGATCTCGCGAGCTGAATGAAATTGTAGGTTGGCGGTGAGCTACTGTAAATATGACAGTGCAGTCAAGGTGATGGCGGCTTCGAGCAATATTAGCAGCAACCCGTCGAAGGGTCGATACCCTCGACGAGCAACCAACGGATGAGCCAGCCAGCGAAGTGAACCCATGAACACCTAGGAACGCATATAATAACAGAGTTAGTGTAGGAAATAGGCGAATGAGCGACACGCTGATTCCGGAATCAACAGATGATAATAAAGTCGACCTTCTCTGGTCAAGCATGTGTGGGCTTCTCATCTTGAACACCTGAGAGATCCATCGGAGTGCTTTTAAGACTCGAGCTCGGGCACCCCTACAAAAGAACACAAGACTTCCTTTGCCTAAGTGCTACCACATCCACTCTTCCAGCTCACTACTAGTGAGTTGGGAACGTGCGACAAAAACTAACGCCTCGTGGCCCTGTGGACTCCTACGTTGGTTTCATCTTGCGCTGTCTCAGCAGAAAAGCTATTTTCGCGTGCAGCTCGAAAACCTCCATTTCTTAAAGTCATTTTTCCATGATTGATTCTTTATTCCTGAATAATAGACGATGTTTTAGTGTGTGTGAATGTCGACAATCTCATTCCTACTGTGGGCACCATTGGAACTCGCGTTTCATTCAATGCATAAGTTATACAGGAACGGATAATACGGTCCAGAAGTTGCTGGGACTTGGTATTTTGTTCACGTTGCATGGCTGAATTTGGAGGGCTCGTCACGTCGCACCATCTCATTTTTTCCTGTTTCGCTTTTGCTTTTATATTTTGGGCACCGCTCGTGTTTCAAACTAATATTATCTGAAATGACAAAACGAATAGGAGAGGTGGATGACGAGATTTACTTGATCGATCAAGGCTACTGCAATATACATTGCTTCCTCCTAGTTGTAGAAGGTGAAAACAGCACCAACGCTAAAAATGCCCAGGGTAATAGTGATATGCGAGCTCACTGTAAAAAATTACCACTACCGGAAACCTGATCAAGACTGGTATCAACAGGTAGTCTATGATCTCGATGCATCTCAACCAAAAAATAACTTCAGGGGACGAGTAAGCCAAGAGGCTTTGAAAAATATAGTGCTATCAGCAATGCATTATTGGATTTCGGAAATCGCTGTTCCATATACAATTGTTTACTGAACTCATCTGAATACCTCCCATAACTGATTTTGCAGCCAATTTTCTTTTCAGAAGCGAAGTTCACTTGGAAACGATAAGGTACAGGATTCACCGAAAGATCCTAAAAGGTCAAATTACTACACAAAGCTTTAAAAAAATCCTAGAAACTACTGGGTATATTTTGCCAAATCTCATCAAGCAAGGCATAATATGCTATATTATAAGCATTTTATTCACTTATGGATGATACTGCAGTAAGTTTGTCGTAATGGTTACCCAGTTACGCCGATGCCCATGTTCAAACTAGTGCAACCCGATTTATCAATTTCGTTGTGTTCCACCCTTTTTACTCTATTTTTGCACCCTTGCTACAGGCTTGCTATCAGATTAAGAACTACGCGCTGTTTAGTGTGCTTGCTTATCAGCAAGTCTGTATGTGTACTACACATTGTTTATTGTTGCAACTCCTGGGATGTCAGCTACGTCGCGAATGCATAAAATTTATGACATTTATTGTGGACTTGAAAGCGTCAAGAAAATCTAACGAAATAAACTGTCATGCATTACTGTTTTTCTGAGTTTTCTCTTTTTCGTGGCTACACCGGCTTTAACGTAACATTTAGTCCACAGAATTAATCTGGACTCGTGATCTGCCGCAAAAGCTTCGCTGTAACGAATATTAGTACTATGCATGTATATTCTTTTTCCGGCGGCAACCAGTGCTCGGAAAAACTAATAGCAGTTCAGTAATTACTGTATTGTTGTGGTACAATTCTTTGTTATTGGGTTTTCACCAAGACAATAACATGTGATATTGTACCAATAATACCAATACAATACCGGTTTAGTGCGATTTTGTGACTCGACTGATCTCGGCCAGTCGTTAGAACGACTGATAGACAACCAAGACGCCACATGCGCCTTGCCGCTTGTCCAGCACTCTAACAAGCTTCTCTTCATTTTCTAATTCGACAAGATGGCCCCAACCGTGAGATCTGCGCGTTTTCTACGAGGACAAGGGCCAACGCAGTGCGTGGTAGAGCGAAACACACCCATCTCGGAGGTAGACGACCCCCACGAGGTCCATGTCAAGCTGGAAACCTGTACCGTCCAAGACGTTGAAGTTGGACATGCAAACGTGCTCGGCGAACGTCGGTGACGTGATTGAAAAGGATCTGGGCGAGGTTTTCGGTGTCATGTGGGACGGGTGGACCCATGGCACCGTGCACTAGGTGGGTATCTACGGCGTGACCTTCGTAAACGGCAAGCGCCGTGAGCGACTGCTGTCGCTGTCCCCTTTGGTGGACAGTAGCCAAGGCGCAGAATTCCATATTGCCATGTTCACGCGTGTGCTGTCTCTGTACAACAAGAAATTTTCAATGGTGGCTCTTCTGGTTGCTGGTAATTGCGCCACCAACCGCCGAATCGCTACGCTGATGGAGTTGCCTTTGGTCGGGTGCGCGAGTCACCGCTACAACCTCGCAGTGAACCGATACCTGGCTGCATATGAGCCCGAGCTTGCTGCCGTTAACAGTCTCATGGTGCAGCTTCGGCACGTCAACAACGCAGCGGAGTTGGCGAAGTACACCGACCTCAAACCTATCAAACGGAATGTGACACGGTGGTGGTCGACGTTCGAGATGATGCGCCGCTACAAAAATATTCGCGATTTGATTCGACAGGTTGATGCTGTTGAAGAGTTTATTCCCACGGGTGCGACTCACAAAAACTTACTCGAGCTTTTGGAGGAGCTCAAGAAACTGGATAGCTTGTGCACGAGACTACAGGGCGAGAGCGTTAGCATGTCGGATGTGCGCGTGCTGTTTGACCAGGTGGCGGACGACAATCGGGATATGGCAAGCCACTTGCGCCCATGCGCAAAAATCGTGCACTGTCCTGTATTTACGGTGGTCCTGCTCAAGATCGAGAACAACTTCAAGTTAACTGCGACTGAAGCCCGGTCGGTCCAGCGATTCGTGGTTGACCCGCCTGCAAGCAGCGGCAAGGGAAAGGAGAGGTCGTCGAGCGACAACGCCAATGAGATTCTCGGAGGAGGGAAGCAGGTGAGAGCATCTGGCGCTGCGTCAGCTACCTACAATGACCTAGCAAAGGTCCTGCCACTGACCTCGAACACGGTTGAGCGACTCTTTTCGCAGTGTAAGTTTATTCTGACACTCCAGCGGTCTTGTATGCTGTCCGCTAACTTTGAAATGTAGGCGTTTCTACGCGTGAATGGCGACTTATGGAACGCAACTTCTCTCCTTGCCACCGAGTAGATGGCGTTTACCTGAGGTGGAGTAACAGGTAGCAGCAATATACTGATATTGGCCCAGTTACTATTATTGTGCTTCGTATTGCCGTTATCACTACGCTCGGCATACACTTGCAGTACAATAGAATACTGTATTGCCGGACCCCTGGCGTCGACCAATGTTTCTTGGAAGATGGCTGGCTTGTCGGAGAAGCAGCCAATCGACTTGAGGAAGCTAATTCAGCTACGTCTTCGTGGGTTTTCACTTAGACCTCACGCAGGAAGGAAGGAAACTGATTTGATCAACTGGTTATTCCTGGTTGCTCTCACTTGGTTGCTGAATGGATTTTTGATTGGATTTGATTTGATTTGTTTGAATGTGATATTGAGTTTTGGAATCTTACTCATTGGAAAAGTCTCTCGAACCGCAGTCAAGTGCATAGCTTCGTGGTACTTAGACCACTGGACCACCAGGAGGCCCTCTCACGCAAGTAGACAGGAAGCCACCCAGTGAGAGCGAGGTTACGCATGAATTACCGTGGTATCCAAGTAGGCAGCTCTTCGTTCGCCCCCCTTCGCATCGGTATGCACTAATTCAAGGCATGGTGCAGGTGGCCATATTTATTTGTGCATTATTACTTATATGAGGGACCTTTTTTCAAAAATTTCATTACGCCTTTTTTTAGGTTTCTGTAGCCACGAACAAGACGAATTACGGTGTTACGTACGTAGCAGAAGTTTGAGGGCGGTTTGAGATCCAAAACCACTTGATATTTGTATTGGAATGTAGGAAACAGTGGATAGAACCCTAGCGGGTCTTCAGGAACATAAGATCTAAACAGCGCAGAATCAGCTAAGTCCCAACCAAGCGTATACTCACCGGTAAGTTCCTGCGTGGGCTGAATTATGACTGCCGTCAGTGCCCGAGAGGAATAGCCTGAGGGTGTTGGCAGGTAGCGCCAAGAGGAATTCGGCCCGGGGCAGGGCAATCTCGCCGATTGCGCAAGGACAAGTCTCGCTAAGGCAACGAGCCGGTACGCCCGTCAGTCGGGGTGCCGTAACTCTTATAGCCGAGTAAATGTTGCTCTTGGTGACCCGTAAAAAGCGCTCGCGCGCTGCCGTCCATCCTTTGGTGCGTGGCACGGGGTACAAGGCGGAAGTCAGTGAGCTCAGCTAGTTTCCCAAGGTTTCAACTGGCTTGGGTGCTTGGTCTCGGCGGAAGTCGGCACTGCTGTCCCGGAAGGGCCGAACCGCTAGGAGACCCCTAGCACAGGCCGATAAGCACCGACTTGTTTGGCGGTTGTTGTGTCTGTGGGAGGACTAACTTGTGCGTCCTACTACACCACAGTCTGGTGGCGAAAAGCTGTCGTCAATTTCTGCCGCGTTCCAAACGTGGCACACAACGAAGTCCAGATTGTTGCTGTATATTTTGGATCGCGGTCCGAAAGCATTTCGGTGGGAATACCGTAAAGTGCAAATATGCGGTCTCGGTAGAGCTCAGCAACATCACCAGCAGTAGCAGTGCCTTTGCAAACCACGAAGTTGACTCGCTTTGTCAGCTGGTCTATCACCACTAGCACAAATCACACTTGGAGCGGGTCTTCGGAAGCACCAGAATGAAGTACATCGCCCGCGCGGAATTGGTTGGCTTTGTAGAAGCCCCAGTCGCTTCGTGTTTCTCGCCTTTGTTCGCTGACAAACTTCGCATAAGTTTTCATAAGCGCTGACATACTGCGCATCATGTGCCGCCAATAGTAATGTTGATCAACGAGACGAAGTGTACGATCAGCCCCATGATGGCCATAGCACTCATCATTGTGAAATTCGAACAGTACCCCATTTATCAGCTCATGAATAACTGGCAAGACTAGTCGTGGAGCTTCCTCATTCGGCCCCGTGTACAGCAGTCTATCGCCGTCGAGCGAGTAGCGTGCGAGATGCCGTATTCGTGGTGCGTCTACATTTAGTTTCCTTTGTAGCGCTTGAATAGTCGCCTCGATCGTCGGATCCTCGTTGTAGTGACTTATTGCTTCGCGCACTACGGCAGACAGACCCACACACACACGCGGTCGTGAATAGCACTGGCAGCTACTATTTGCTCCAGTGGAGTAGCCACTGCAAAGTCAGCACGGCGAGAAATGCCGTCCGCTACAGTTTTAGTCACCCCAGGTATATACTTGAACATAACTGGGTGTTCACTGAGTTCATCGTACCAACGCGCTATACACCGCGAAATACTATTTTGGGCAAAGACACTCTCGAGGGAATTGTGGACAGCCTCCACAATAAAGGGTTTGTCGAGCAAGTAAACCCTCCACACTCGAAGGGGGGGCACTGACAAAATTGGCATCACCACACAACCGATATGAACTCTCACGTGTATAGCACGATTAGAACACTAACGAACGGAAAAGGGAGCAACACTGAAACAGCCAGAGTATTCACCGATTTTGCGCGTTCTTACCACTAGCAACGGAAGTGTTCAGGCAATCAGAACAATAACAGAGCCATCATGAGTAAGCTCGATACTGTAACTATGAGTATTATGTGAATGGGGTGGAGATCGAACTCTGCCTACTGCTCTGTTCGTGGTCGCTTATGTGGCGGAGCGGGATCAGCGAAATTGCTGACGCGATCCAAGCTCGCACACTGGTGGCCCAGACTGCCGACTACGGAGGGGGTACTCCGATCGTCCGTGGGGGCGCTGAGGGTCTTCTCACCTTGTGTACCCGTCGGCGGGCCCGGGTTGCACTCTTCCGGTGATATGCGGGGAGATGTTGAGTTGATCTGGTTGGGGTCGTGTGGACGGCACTTGGGATTGGGGGGACAGCCGCCCGGGAATTCTTCAGTCGGCTGTCGGTAGGTCGCGGTCGAGTCTTGAACAGAGTCGTCCGCTGGGGGTGTCCTTGGGTGTATTTATTCCTTGCCTTTCCGTGTCGCTTGTCGCCTCCTCTTGGCGGGGTCTTCTTGGACTTCGTGGTTGATCGCGGTCCCTGGCCAAGCAATCCAGGGGGCGGGGGTGGTGATCCTTGGGCGTCTTCGCGGTCCTGGGGTCGTCGGGGGGCAATATACGTTCCCGCCCGGAAATAGGAAGCCGCTAAGTTGTCCAAGGAAAACCAGTCGATTGTCTTACTAGAAGGCAAAAGTAGAAGTCTAACCAAAACCACCCAACACTATCTGCCTATCCCTCTTGCGCATCCCTGATTTATCCCGCCGCACTGGCTCCGACATTGCCCGCTGCGCTGGCTCTTGAGATCTTGAGCGTACCACTTCCATGTACCGAGTGTGCTGATATGATGGTGCCATCACTTGACGCTGAATTATTCAGGGTTGACGAAATGATTGCACCATATCGATCTGGATCTGGATCGCTGGTCGATCGGATCGCCGGTACCGCCCGGTACCATTGTCGATCTGATCGGCACTTGTACCATTTACTTGGTACCATCCTCGAACCTGAATATTATCATGTCGGCCTGATGGCCATGTACCCGTGTCGGTCTGATCGATACTTGTACCTCTTCTTTGGTACCTCCCCGATCGCCACTTGTACCATCTTCCCGGTACCTCTCATACCCGGAAACTTTCCTCAACCCACAAACTTGGCCTTAACAGGGAATGTTCTGTGAACCGGCGTTTGCACCCATCACCGACCCCCCTACATCACTTGATCGCGTCAGCTTCCATCACTCTGATCACAAAATTGCTACCCCGCTATGCCACACTTACGGAATTGTAGTTGTGATTCGATTGACCGTTGTGTAGGTCTGTGTGCGCGTCGGGACCGACGAATACATGTCTGACGTACTGATAGCGTATGATGCTCATTATCAGCAGCGGCAATACCGTCGTTTGCAACGTGCTCATTTCTATCACCGTCCTCGTCAGCTAGATACTGTGCTGCTCCGATTGGTTGTTGACTCAGACCTGGACAATTGTCGTCTACATGCTGCTGCGGCGTAGCATTGCAAGTATCGTCGGCTACGACTTCTGACCGAAGTCGGTCGTCGCGACGCTCTGCATAACCCTCGCTGATATCGCCGGCATATGGCTCGAAAGCACTGTTGTCGGCATGTGCTTGTTGTGAAATAGGCCCTTTTGTATCTAGACTATCATCGTTTGAAATTTCTGTATGCTACTGTGCTTCGCAGCGAGTCTGGACACGAGGATGCACAAATTGTCCTAAAGTGTTGCTAACACCTGGGGGGGTCAGAGAACCTCTATTTGTGTTTTTAACTATAGAGTCCTGGATTTTTCTGTAGGCTGAGCCTATTGCGTTGCCGGTAGCCATCATGGGCTAGAATCGCGATTGCAACGATGGCGTAAATGTTTCTTGAGCCTTGAAGGCTGTCTTGGTACTCATGCTTGGGGGTTGACGCCCAATTTTCTTGGTGCTTGGACAGTAGAAGTCGGTCACCATTGTTCCGTTGTGGTCAATTCAATCCTTGTACTCCTCTTCCCAGCAGCCCGTCGAAGTCGACACGCCTTCACGAAGCAGCTTGAACTGGTTGGGGCACTCGGGAGGGAACACGGACCCGTTGATAAAGTGTCTGGGGGTTAGTACATACGTACCTTTAACGTGACTAGTGCGGTTGCTTTGAGCTAACACACGCAGCGCGGGGACAGGGGGCAGAGGGCCCGGAGGCCGGAACCGATTACCCAAATCGGAGATTACCCGGTCTTGAACGAGTCTTGCCTGGTCCTGCCATCCTTCGATCGCCGAAATTGACAAACGAGGCTCTTTTGTCGATCTTGGAGAAGACGTCGCAGACGCAGAACTAGTCGCATTGCAGCCAAGAGCGAGGCTGAGGACATACACAAACCGGAGACTGAATCTCAATAGAGCTCGCGCGCTCCACGCAGTTCACTTCCGTCCAACCACGTCGCTCAAGCGGCCGCCACGACGAAGCTTGCTGAGACGAGGAAGTCCTTGGATTCCATAACATGCTCACGCGCGGGGTTCACCAGGTCCCACGCGCTTAGGTAGGTGACATTCGGGGGACACACGAGAGGGCTACCGAGTCTCTCGTGTGCTGGCGGGTCTTGTTCATCATGAGCGCGAAGGGTCCGCCTTGTCCAACGCACTTTGGTCTTAAAATTGGTGCCGCGGCAGGCAGTAAAATATCTGGTGGACATCGCCTGGCACGTCGCCGCTCGTGCCAGACGCCTCGATCTCCTCCTCCCCCATTCTCGGCCCCACGCAGGGGGACTTCGCCCGAGAAGGGGGATCCTCCGAAGTGGCGCTGGAGAAGATCTTGGATCCAAGTGCGCCAAAGGCCGTAAATTGCGAAGTGAGTGTTGCTAACACCTGCCAAGCGAACACCGGCGTGAACACACCCTGCGATCAAGTGACAGCAAGTACGGTGTTTCTCGTAGTACAGACAGGAGCAAGCCTTGCTCCTCGTATCAACAACCCACCCAGTGGCCAGCATGCCCTCTGTTTGCTTTTGCCTCGCGTTAGCTGACTTCACCGAGTTCTTTAACAATTTTCGCTCAGTAGCCGTTAAATTCATCGGGATATGCTGAGCCCCGTATAAACCTGCATCTAAAGTACCGACAGGAGGCAAACGCTCGATTGTTATGCATTTACGACGAGATAGCAAACGGTACAGTGCCACCAATCTTTCCGGAGCTTTTGGGGAAGTACAAAAGGCAACATTGCGATTCAAAAACGCGAGTCGTGCACGATCCAATATTGTGATCAACTCATCCGGTGTGTGTTTTCCGTCGTCGCATTCGAGTTTCAGCCTACGATGGTATTGTTCTAGCGGATTGTTGCTGGATGCATACCCGCGTGGCGTATGAAAATCCTGCCAATTGCAGAAGCGAGGGGTGTTGACCCATTGCTTGATGATATGATCAGTGAGTTTACGCGCACCTGTTCCCATATCATATTGCCTCTATTTGGATACAACACGCGATTTGATGTCATCAAAGTTTTGACGCGATGCGTAATGCATATCATACAAAATCGGCGAAAACACCTGATGTATCCTCGACGGAGAAACGATTTTTTTGCAGCATGTTTCCACACATTTTTGGTTACATGGAACCAGCACATAAGTATTGTAGTACCGGGGGGGCAACACACGCATTAAATAGGGCCGTGTCACCGTCTGTCATGACTTATTGAGACGAAAATGACTCCCCACTAATGTCGACACATACGCGTTTAATGTAGCGCACACATCAGCCAATGTCGAGCTAACTGGGTTGTGATGTACAGAAGAACGCTAAAGGGAAAAAGCTACAGCCCTCGTCTGAATACCCAAACGCAAACACAGAATAGCCGTTAATGACCATGCTATGCGTACTATCCAGATGAAAAATCGATGTGCA
Source organism: Phytophthora fragariaefolia (assembly GCA_030267785.1). Lineage (NCBI taxonomy): Eukaryota > Oomycota > Peronosporomycetes > Peronosporales > Peronosporaceae > Phytophthora > Phytophthora fragariaefolia. The sequence goes on from BSXT01000093.1 coordinate 16,498, forward strand.
ATCGCTGCGCCTTTGCACAGTGATGTAATCCCGGATTTGAAGTGCACACGTCAAGTCAACTCGAAATGGGAATGCCGAAGATCCATCACCTAAATGTGATCGCACACCAGTTCTGTTGGCTTGTACATCCAGTTGAGTGTCACATAGAATTATCATGTTCATGTCAGGTAGTGTAGATAGATCCTGCCGTTCACATAAGTAGCCATCGCAAATTTCAATCATAGGTGCCGTGTCATAGCGCAGGGCTCGCCAATTTTATCGTTTGATTCGTCATATAAAGTACTTTGAGCCTCAGCATTGCGACCGACAAACGGTACGCTGGGTTTTCATTTTGTGGATAGCAGTAGCCAAAGCGTAGTTCTTGTTGAATAAATGATTGATCGTGCAATTACTTATATCACTTTATCTATGCTGTGAGATGAAAGCGTTTTGCGATAGATAATGAGGTCTTCAAGGGAATCTCTCGTGCAAAGTTGTGTCCACCGCAAATTCCGTGGTGTTTGCTCGTCTGCACTGTCTGATTCCGAAGAAATGATTGTCTCCAAAGCATTGTTGACGTGGGTGTCGTTGCTCGACATGGCAAATTGCCAATTGTCTACGATAGCTACTTGTTGAGATAAAAATGAGTGCTGGCTACACTATTTCTGTGGGTGGTTCCTTCTATTTTGGGTTGTGGTTTCCCTTTATTTTGGGTGGCGACTCCATTATATTATGTGCGTGGTACACTCAAATTGCGTGGTGGTGCACTTTTTAGCATCACATATACACCAAATTGCAGTGTGAAATCTCTCCACTCACTCGAAGGGCGAACAATATAGCCAATAAAGCTTTCTCCCTGATGGAATAGTTTTTGTCGGCCCCCTTGTATTTCCGGCCATTAAATGCTACAGGTCGCTCCACGAGCCCACCATCCTGCTCCTCCATTTGGAATAGAACGCCTCCAATCGCATAATCACTTGCATCCATCCTCGGATAGAAAGGCTTAGTGAAATCAGCAACAGCCAATACAGGAGTCTCAGAAATCCACTTCAGTAATTAGTGCACCAAACATCCTCTAAAACCTCAGGTAAAATCGTTCTGACCTGTCATGCTGTAGCTTTTCCATACATGTAAACTACAGAACACGTATAGGTACATGTACGCTTCGATGCGTAGCAGGGCATTCATTCTGCATAAAAATTGTATTGGCTGCTGCCCTGGGGACGTTTGTTGGTGGATCTTTAGTTCATAATAATATTATATTTACCATATTATGGCCATCACTCATGTGAAATATCAGTATCCAGTCTATGTGTGTAACGTGAACGTCTAGGTGTAGCCATCAAAATGCACGCGTCGGCAGCTCAGACCACAACTTTCCTCATCAGAACGCTTTTAAGGTATGGGGCAAAGAAACTCTACAGAAGTGGCTTCAGCAGATATCCCGATAGTGGTCGCATCTCTACGAAATGGTACTGCTGTTGAAAGGACCAAGGCTGCAATTCGACTTGAGCGGTTGTCCGTCACCGAGCCAAATAAAATCGCAATCGCGGCTGCACACGGGATTCCTCTGTTAGTCGCTGTAGTATGTGATGGGGAGTACGCACAGAAGCTAAGCGCGGTTGGTGCTCTGGCCAACTTGTCGGTGAATGACGTGAACAAGGTGAAAATTGCTGCTGCAGGCGGAATCCCAGTGCTGCTGGCGTTGCTGTGTGATGGCTCTGAAACGTTAAAGGAAAAGACAGCTTCTGTTCTCTGGGGGCTTTCGGTCAACAATAAGAACAAAGTGCTAATTGCAGGCGCGGGGGGTATTGACGTTCTGGTGAAGATGGTTCATGGCGGCACTGCTCTTCAAAAGGAGTACGCTGCCGCAACTCTGCTGAATCTTGGTGTGAATGAGGAAAACCGAGCGGCGATTGCTGTAGCAGGTGGCATTCCTCCATTAATTCAACTGGCGCTCAATGGAAACACAGCCCAGAAGATAAAAGCTGTTGGTGCACTGTCCAATTTGTCGGCTAATGCGAAAAACAAAGTCATAGTCGCAAATGCCGGCGGTATACCGCTGTTTGTGTTGTTGCTTTCTTCAGGCAACTCTGTTGTGAGCGAGAAGGCTGCCGCAGCACTTGCGAGTCTTTCACTCAATGAGGCCAACAAGGTAGCGATTGTCGAAGCGGGTGGTGTCCCTCCACTGGTAGCAATGTTGAAGACGGGCGATGAACCTCAAAAAGAGAAGGCCGCAGCGGCACTGTGGAGTCTGTCTGCGGGGGATACGATAAAAGAAGCGATCGCTGCTGCGGGTAGCATTCCTGCTGTGGGGAATCTCCTGCGAGGAGGGAACTCCAGCTTGAAGGAGAAGGCTGCAGCAACGCTTTCCCTACTCTCTTCGATTTCTGGTATCAGAGCTCTCATCGCTGCCGCAGGAGGGGTTCCATTGCTAGTCAAGTTGATACAGGATGGCAATGCTTCACAGAAGACGAGTGCTATTGCGGGCACTTTGGCATTTGTCCAACGGCTACGATACCCAAGTCGCGATCGCAAACGCAGGTGGTGTTCCTGCTTTGATGACTCTGAGCCTCGTTGGCAACTCCATTCAAAAGACAAGAACTGTAGAGACGCTGTCACGTGTTTCGTCGAATCCGCACAATAAGGCGGCTATCCAAGTTGCAAAGGGCATTTTAGTCATGCAACTATTGGCTAGTACCTGCGGCGGCGCAAGGCACGGTACATCCAGTAGAAGACAAGCAAAGCGCATCCACAAAATGGTGTCCTCATTCGCCAAAGCTGCACGTGACAACAATGCCACTCTGAAAGAGCACAGTGTCTACGAGCTTCTGAACGTGGCGATAACGGAGGAAGACCTCCCTCTAATTATCAGCTCTGAGGTCATCCCGCTGGCGGTATCGTTCTCGCGTGACGGGACTGCATATCAGAAAGAGAGAGGGCTACAAGCTCTAGAAAGGATGTCGCGCGGCGGCACTAAGGCTGCGATCGTAGCAGCTGGAGGCATCCGCGTCTTACTGGACGCAGCGCAAAACGGCAACTATGCGCAGAAGAAACACGCAGCCAGAGCTCTGTTCAATCTGTCCGCCAATAGGTACTGCCAAACGGAGATCAAGGCTGCTAATGGAGAGCACACGCTGAAAGGCTTAGCGCAGCAAGGCTTCTCTGCTCACAACTCCGTCGCAGCAGCAGCCCTGCGCAACTTGAGCTCCTCGTTCAATCCCTGCTAAACACGTTCTACTTCAACTTCCGTTTTGGAAGGGGTTTGGCCGAGCACGCACCGCCTCTGATTGGTCAAAACCACGCCGCGAGCTCAATTACACCCGCACGCCTCACTCCGCCACTTGCATAGTCAAACCAAGTCGACGATGAAGGCTGCTGTGATCTCGCCGGCGCTGTCGCTCTGGTGGAAGGTAGGCGCGCTCTCGGGCGCCAGCGCCGTGCTGCTCGGTGCGTCGCCATAAATAGACCAGCCCTCTCGATCTATTTTTAGTCCTCTCCATAAATAACTCGCCCCGTTTTTCCTGTGACGTGTGCAGGCGCCTTTGGAGCTCATGGGCTCAAGAACCGCGTGACGGACCCGCACCTGCTCAAGAACTGGGAGACTGCGGCCAGCTACCACGTACGTGGATTAGCTCAATGCTCCGGGTTGTATTACCGTATAGTTAACAGCTACGAGTGTTGTGGCAGTTGATCCACTCGGTGGTGTTGCTGGCCACGCCCATGTGCCGACGTCCGGGACTGGCAGGCGGTCTCATCACCACGGGCACTATGCTCTTCTCGGGGTCGCTCTACGTGATGACGCTCACGGGGGAGAAGAAGTTGGGCGCCCTCACGGTGCGTGGCGGGGGTGGTGGTTGAGCTTGAGGTGGAGAGGCGATTGGGCTGACGTTACGTTGCGCTTGGTGGTGGTGCAGCCCGTTGGCGGCGTCGCGATCGTTGCGGGGTGGCTCGCGTTGATTTTGTAGGCTGCAGAGGAAGTTGGGGCCTTTGAGCTTGGTGCAGGCAATGCGTGCGCAAGTCGTTCGAGTATTTGGAAATACACGCTCGGTTTTAGTTCTGTTTTAGCTGCAGTTATGGTGTTGGGGCGAATGTTGAAGGGAATCGAGACGGACTCGTTGACGGGCGTGCATCGCGTCCAGGCAGTTGAGCCCCAGCGCCCCTCCATGGAAGATCCGCGCCAATGGTCACCGCGACGTCTCGCCGCAAGATCGCACAAGGAGGCTCCATTAACCGACGCGGTGCTACCCATTGCACCATTCACATTTGGATTCACCTTCGGCATTGTGCAAGTCTTCAGCAAGCAAGAGTCGAAGTCGGAATGACCAAGTGGTGGTTCGTGGCGGCGCTGGCAGCGCTGCTGCTGCTGGCGCCCAGCGTCGTCATGGGCGCGTGCCCCAACAAGTGCTCCGGTCACGGCAGGTGCGGCCTCAACGACGTGTGCGAGTGCATGCAGAACTGGATCGGCGGCGACTGTTCTGGCCGGCAGTGCCCGTTTACTCGCGCGTGGCACGACACGGCCCAGCTGGACGACGATGCTCACTACTACGCCGAGTGTGCCAACCGCGGCTCGTGCGACCGCACGACGGGAGAATGTGCGTGTGACGCCGGGTTTGTCGGCAGCGGATGCCGTCGGATGCAGTGCCCCAACGACTGCAGCGGCCACGGAACTTGCGAGTTCATTGAAGAGCTGGCGGCGGACAACTTCCACAAGTTGATTGGAGGCGATCCGACTACCACCTACACGCTTTGGGACCAAGAGAAGATCATGGGCTGCGTGTGCGATGCCAACTACGAGGGTCATGACTGCTCTATGCGCACATGCCCCAAGGGTGACGATCCCCTCACACCCAACCAAAAGGACATGGTCCAAGCTATCGTCATTAACCAAGCTAGTGGTTCCGGGTACCTGACGTACTATGACCCGTATGGCAACGCCTATACGACCGAGAAGATTACATTTGGTGCTGTATTAGGGACGAATGACGGAACTACGTGTGCCAACATTCAGACGGCTCTGCGACGCCTTCCAAACAATGTCCTGAACACGGTGGAGGTGGAGGTATCGGCTAGATTTTACGCTTTTAGTCGAACAGATCCGGCCGACCCTGATGGCTCCGGCACACTCACCAAAATTTATAACAATGATGGTACCTCAGGTGGAGGCCAGAGTAAAGTGATTTGCGAAGTGACATTCACGTCCGAGCCAGGGACTACAGGCTACCAGAACCTGCTTGGCTGCAACGTGGCTGCTCATACAACAGTCGGTCAGCACCCTGTGAGTGGTACTGCAACCCATACATGCGCGGTATATGAAGTCTACCCGGACGTTGACATCGGTTGGCCTCCTGGGGCCGATGCCAACAGCGATGGTACCGCAGATAATCAAATTGCAGACGGCACCTCGGTGCTGCGCCCTCTTACAGAACTAGCCGAATGTTCTGGCCGTGGCGCCTGTGACTACACCGCGGGAACCTGCACATGCTACGCCGGCCACATGGGTTTAGCGTGCCAGAAGCAGGAAGCGCTTGTGTAGAGTGCTTCAACAAAACGGTCAGCAGTGCAAGCATTCCGGGCATCATGAAAGGCATCGAGTGAGAAGCATCTCCAAAATCAAAACCGCAAAGTTTTTACCGATGCAACGATTGTAATGTGCTATTTGTTTATGGTAGAACGCAGGCTCTACTAATACCTGTCTTGAGCGAGTACATGTAATGCGGCGTTGTGCAGCCAAACTGCTGAATGAGGACACTTATCGCCACATTGTTAAAGGCGATAAACTTCCACCAGGAATGAACGGGAGAAACTCGATCAGTCCGTCATCAGCAGAGTCACTGCTTTCTGTCACCAACGTCTTCGCTATGATTCAAATAGAACCTCTTGTAGGTCCTCTTGGCCGTTGTAAGTATCATCGCCACCTAGAACTGTCGCCGCTGATGCCCCACCAGTATTCTGATCTTTCAGCGATATACTGGATAAGGCTTGCGCAGCCCTTCGCTTCTGGGGTTTTGTTCCTTTCTGCAAAAGCGCCACTAGTGCGTGAACACCACCAAGAGAAGCAATAGTTGTTTTGCTTGCATTGCTCAATGCCAAATTAGACAAGACGATGGCAGCCCTTTCCTTCAGGTCATCGTTACCATGACGCAGCAGCATCACTAAAGCACGAATACCACCAGCAGCTGCGATCATGACGCGGTTCGCAGGATCCATCGACAAATTTGTCAGTACTATCATGGCATTCTTTTTTTCTATAGGATTGCCATCCCAAAGCAAAGCCACCAGTGGCGGAATGCCACCAGCACCCGCAATCGCAGATTTATCGTTACCTGACGACAAATTCGCAAGTATTTCAGTGGAATCCTGTTTCATGCTACCGCTACTTCTGTGCATCATTGCGACCACGGCTGGAATAGCGCCCGTGGATATCATGCCCGCTTTGATTTTAAGAGAACGCTCTGACAGATGCGATAATGCTGTCAAGGCACACTGTTTCTGGGGAGCGGTTCCATGTTGAAGCAAGGCGACTACCGGGGCAACTCCTCCTGCGGCAGCAATGGCAAACTGGCACCCAGGAATTACAGCTAGATTTGCAAGTGCCCCTATCGCCCTCGTGCTTTGAACATCGTTGCCCGAACGTAACAGCTCGACCAAAGGAGGTATCGCTCCTGCTTCTGCAATAGCCTCTCGGTTCTCAGGAACCATAGAAATATTCCACAGCAGCCCCGCTGCGACTTCTTTCTGATACTCCCCAGTATCGTACACCAGCTTCACGAACAGAGGGATCCCCCCCGCAGCTATGATGACCGCCTTGCACACACTATTAAATGATAAAGTCCACAGCGCCGACGCGGCATTCATTCTCTCAGGAATCGACCCAGAACGAACCAACTGCACCAACGGCTCGATGCCATTTGCAGCTACGATGGTGGCGTGATTGCCTGAATTCGTCGCCAGCAACGCCAACACCCCTGCCGCCTTCTCCCTCTGAACCGAGTTGCCACCTCGGACCAACGCTACTATTGGTGCAATAGCGCCAGCAGCAGCAATTGTCACTCGATAGTTGATGCTCATGCACAGGTTGAATACGGTCGATAACGCGTGCTCCTTCTGAACCCTACTGCCTCCACACATCAATTCCACCAAAGCTGGCACACCACCAGCTTCCACAAGCAGGGCTCGGTTTTCTTTGACTTTCGAAAGTTTCGATAGTGCCGATGCTGCTTTAGTCTTTTGAGTTTTTGTTCCTCCGTGAACCAACTCCACCAACGGAGAAATGGTGTTTGGCGTGACAATCGCAACCTGGTTCACAGCCTTTTCCTTGTTGCTGGAGCTGCCGCGAGATAGTCGATATACCAGCGCGGGGATATCCGCGTCAGTGGAGTGAGACTGGCCCATGCTCAGACACGTTGGTATCCGTCGACTCGAGGGCGAATTGGGGAATGACGGGGACACCTGGGTCGCGATCTATCGTATCCCTTACGCATGGGTACAGACACAAAGTATCCATTGATCGCTCAAAGTACGCGATAAACCTCCCATCAGGAAGTGGTGATAAATCACGATAGTGCTGATAGAAGATGAGCGCGAAGGTCATGTGCCCAAGTAGTATTTGGTAAATGCAGTGCTCAACGTACCATGGCAGGGCTGCATAGTGTCAAGTTCGGCCGGCACACACTCATCAAAGGCTTGAAGTTTCAAGCGTCGCAGAGACTGACTACAGGTATGTCTACGTGATGTAGCTCTTCAATGAATCAGCATCATCATCATCTAGCCATGGGGCAACCGGGTTACCCCATGGGGGGGCTGGTAGCCCCACCCCCGTCGATCCTCCGAGTAGTACTCGTGCTGCAACTGGGAAGAAGTATGGCACTTGGTCCTCGCTGGGTTGTACTCAGTGGGTATAGCATTTCTGTGTGAAATTTATGGCACAACGCCAGAGTTATTCTTTCCGACACGTTACGGCCGTGTTGGAGCAATGCAGCGACACAAAAAAATGAAAGCTTATATACTACGTAGTACATATATAACGGATAATGCCGAATAGAGTACTTTTCCAAATAGTATACCTAGACCAAATTGTGTACTTCTCTGGTCCACTTCAAAATGACGGTTTTCGTATTTCCGACGTAGCTGCTCACTGGCAGCTCCAAATCCAGAACCAAAGGCATCATTGAAAAGCCCATCACACAGACAACGTACCAGTATTTTTATCTGCGTTGGAAGTGTTGTTTTGAAGGAGACGCTGGCTCTCAAAATGACTCTGTCCATACAGCATTTAGGTTTTTTGTCGCAGCAGCATCAATTTTTAGCGATATATAATCGGACTTTTCGAACGATGTGCTGCAGTTTAGCAGCTCTAAACAGTGCAAGTGGCCTTCAAATTAGCTTTGTATATATCGAGGTTTTTTTCGATCGACCACACATTATTTACCAATTAGCGTTAGAGTAAGTTTTACACAAAAAGTTAGTAAGATCTAAACATTGAATTAACACTAAAGTACCAGTTTGCTGTACCCGTTCATGACGGCCTCCTCAGATACCTTAACGGACAGAGACATGCGTCAACATGCTTCCCGACACGTAGTTCACGCGTCACACAGCACGTCGGATCACTCCATCTGCAAGATGACGCTGCAGTGTCGACCGAGGGATGCCGGTGGCTTCAGAAAGGGCTCTCTGAGTCTGGCGCTGGCAAAGAGGAACGGCCTGTACACGCTCCGCTACTTCCTCTGGTGGAAGGTGCCGTCCTCGCCTTAGATACGAGCGCTGAGGAGCTGCTAGTGCATTGACGCTGGTCCGCATTGCCCATAGCTTTTTGATGCTGTTACGACAGAGGTCAAAGGACACCATGGCCGCCGTAACAGCACCACGAAGCAGACGGCCGCCGATGCTGTGCTGTGCGAGGAAAATGATGGCCCGCAAGCGCACGTCGGGGGGTATATCGAATTGTCCTTTCGCGCGAGGGATTGTGGCGATTGGTTTGTGCTAGTTGGGTAAAGTGAGCTAAGAGTGAATTGGCTGTCCACATCCAACGATTTACGGTTTAGTTGAGACAAGCCGACAAACGCTTTTTTAGCCAATAGTGTTCATGTCTTCAGTTTTTGATTAACCTCAATCGTCATTTTGACCAGAGAAGTACCGTTTTGACGGTACTCAAATAATAGTGTACCATAGCGTGACGGTGCCGACATCGGCCGACACTTGCCTACAGCATCATGATTGGTAGAAATACATTTTAAGTAGAACGATGCATTTATTGGTCAAATGTTAATTGGCTCATGTGTGGACTACACCGGGGCCAATTGGCAAGACACATCGCGAGCTGGAGGAGGGTGGCGGAGGGAGGTGATGGCGGCGATCGAGAAGAGGTCGGCGGGCGGGAGGACATCGGCGAGCAAGAGGAGGTCGGCGAGCTGGTAGGGGGAAGGCTGGTGGAGAAGGCGAAGGCAGCGCGCTGGAGGATGGCTGCGGCGGACGGCTTCGAGAGGCGGGGGGCGGCGGGTGCGGCGGAGGCCGTCGTGGGATTGGTGCGTCGGAGGACGACGGCGGCCCGTGTAGGACTTCGAATGGTGGGGGGGTGGCTGGTGGTTGCGTGTGGCGACAGCGGCGGAGGACAGCAGCGAGATGACGGGAAGCTTGAGCTCGCCGTCCAGCGGAAGGAGGCCGGCGAGCGGTAGGAGGGAGACGAGCAGGAGGAGACCGACGAGCAGGAGGAGGCCACCGCGCAGGAGGGGGCCGGTGAACAGGGGGAGGGAGGACAGCTAGTGGAGAAGGCAAGCGGAAGGAGGGGGCGAGGGCGGGAAGCAGGAGAAGGGCGAGGAGATGCAGGAGGGCGATGACGGCAAGGAGCTGGAGGACGGCGGCGCGGACGGCAAGCTGGAGGAGGCGAGGAGATGCAACTCACCCCGGTGGGGTTGTGCTGTTGGTGGGGTGGCGCTGCTGGTGGAATGCACCACAGGAGTACCCCCCACCTGCACCGTGGTACTGCTAAATAGGAATAACATGTTGACATAATAAAGGGTCTATTGGTTTATCCTCCTTCGTATCCTAGTGTTTCGCCTCACGTATCTAGCTAATCACACCGGTGGGCTGCTCATGCATGTTCTGAGGGAGTCGGAAGGCGTGTCCAGGAAACTCGGTTGAGTTCGTGATAATGGTTGAAGCGCCATTACAAAAAGCTGAAAGCAGCATTACATAGGCTATACAAAGTCTAAGTGACTTGTCGGCAGCGTAATAAATATTCGTATTATATCCCAATCATTTAGATTTACTATGGGATGAATACATATTTCGGCCGCGATGCCGACATTATATCGTCGGCACGTGTCGGCATCAAGTAAACCTATCCCTAAACATGCAAATTGGTCTAAATAGGATACTCTCGGGTTCTTATTCGCTATTAAAGCGCATTAGACATTTGATTGGCCTACGAAGGCCATACAATGGCCAAGTCATATAGTTGTATGTCGGCACCGTCACGATATTCATCCATAGCATCAAGCTTCATGGAGCCATTCATCTAGCAACAACAGCTCAGACGCATTGCCACTCTTCATTCCGAAACAAGCACAACAAGAAGCATACTCTAATGCACGCTGTATCGGGCCTAGCGTATGCCCGTCACTGGCTTACACGTAGCGGTAGTGGAAGCGTCCCGTTCTCAGTTAGACTGAGAACCAAGTATTAATTCCAGTGTAAATTCAACTCTAATATATTATTAGTCCAGGGCGCGGCCCTTAGGACTAATGTGAACCACTCAAATACAGGTCAACAGCTGGTTGGATGAAAGTGGGGTCTGGCTCCCCCACATTTCATCCAATCAGATGATGACGACTCAGCACACGGTTAGCGTGTGCTGTTTGTGCCTGCTTATGCAATATCTGTAAGATGTCTACCTACATATGTAAATGGAGGGCCCATTGCATCACCCTCCTCTCAAAGTTGCGCTTACGCAACGTAAGCGCAAAGAACACTTGGAATCAACTGAAGACAACCGATGGACGGCGAACTCGGCAGTCAACGAGGGATGCGGCTTGAACAACGGATGCAGCTTGGACGTCTGACGCGCTCGGCGACGAGCGCGGGTACGGGGAGTACGTCCCCGACGAGTGCGGAGACACAGGATGGCGATCAGTGCTGCGTGGTTCTTCGAAGCGACCCTTCGACGTAACGGCTGGCGAAGGGACACACGCCCCGTCGAGTCATCTCGACGGTCAACAAGACCAACTTGGAAATCGCGAATATCGATGGCGATAAAAGGCGGTGTGGTGCAGTGCGTAAACACGCACGCAGCCATTCTGGTGTGCGTGAGTTCGATCCCCTCGTGGCGCATGTGCTCACCTCGCGATGCGTGGGCGTACTCAGCTTTTGCGCGTGAATACTCGACTGCCGAGACACCGACTCGTCGCAGAACCCATCGTGGGCACCCCACGAGCCGCTGAACTTTGGACTTCCACGCAACTTCCACACCATGAACACACTCAGACGGCTGAGTGTACGCTGGTTACAATGTCCATCATCGAGGCGAAGCGAAGCCATACCAGCTCAGTGGTCATGCTCTGAGTTGCCAAGCCGGAGGTCACCGGATCGAGTTCGGGGTCGTCATCAGTTTTGGGCTCTTAATCATCACGACGAACCCCGCCGCGTGCTTGCGTTGGGGGCTCGCGTTCGCCGCTCGCCGCAGGATCGGCGTCATTGGCGCTCTCGGCCGCAATCTTGCTCTCATACTCGAGGACCACATCCGGGACATCCCGGAGGAGTACTGAACGTGGCTCCCACGTATCTTCTTCAGGCGGATATCCCAGCTAGCGCATTCAGTAACGCCGCGCGGGAGGAATCCCGCGCGTGGATGGAGATCTCGTACGTGCGCGAGTACGAGACGTTGCACGAGGGGAATCCTCGTGCCCCACGAGACGATCCACGACCCAGCATGTATGACCCGCCGAGTCAACAATCGGCGGGGGAGGTTCGCGGCGATAGCGCGCACGCCTGGATGATCCAGGGGGATGTCGATGCTGCGACGAATCGTGCTCTGGACGCTCAGGCGGAGGCTGAGACGGCGACTGTAGCGGGGCTACACATTCGGGCAACCTCCACATTAGTGCAACACGCACTAATGGATACATTCAGGTGGGCCACATGCAGTGTGGCCACCATTCATAGTAGGAAGCACTACTATTGGCAGAAAGCAACAGATATCCGTCAATAAGGAGCATGCATCAGGACAGAGATTCTGCCAACCACTCGTTGGCAGATCCTCTCTTTATAGATATCATTTCTAGGAGGCAAGGCCAAAGTTAACATTCAAATTGAGTTCTCATTTTCTACCAAAAGGTTATTAATAAGTCTTTATTTAGGTTAACTATACTTACTAGGCTAAGTATACTTAATCTAATATAAATACACCTACGCTTCCCCCTACACGTCGCGCACATGTGTAAGCTAAAGTGGTGAGCTAAGTAAGCCCACTACGGCGACGGCTCAGGTCGCACAGGCGAGAAGGGAGCTTGAAGCGGAGCGCCAGTCGAATCGGGAGTTGGAGCGACATGTCTTCGGGGTGCCGCGGACGGGGGCACAGCCGCGGCAGTCGGCGACGCGGGCGGCGCGTCGGGAGGGGCGTTCACTCTACGCTCCGGCGTCGACGCCGGAGGATCCGTCGCGGACGGGACAGTAGCGGGGTAGTACTTCTTGAGTCGGCCGACATAGAACGTCGGGTGTAGTCGTAACGACGTACGAATATCCAACGTGTATGCCTCTCCGATAACCTTCATGACTCTGAAGGGACCAATGAAACGAGGCGCGAGCTTACTCGCGCCAAGATTGGTTACCCAGAGTGGAGGCACCAGACACCGTGGGATGACCCATAGCGAGGAAAGCAGGGACGTGCTGGTGCCGCGCGTTGTTCGCAAAGAACGGAGTTATCCCCGTCGACGCGTGTTCCGCGTTGTTGAGCGCACACTCGGCAAGGGGTAAACTTGCTCCAACTCGTAAAGGAAGTCGCGTAGCTTCGAAGGACACCTTCGAGGACTCTGTTAACACGCTCGGTCTGGCCATCCGTCTCCGGATGGGCTGCCGTCGACATCGACAGCTTCGTCCCCAGAAGCTGGAAGAGGGCGGTCCAGAACGCGGACGTGAACCGCGGGTCACGATCGGAGACAATCGACTCGGGTAAGCCATGATGGCGGAACACACAATCGACGAAGTGTGCCGCGGTCTCAGTCGCGGTGACCGTATCGCTCACGGGGGTCAGATGCACCATCTTCGTGAATCGATCTACGAAGACCAAGACGCCGTTCCGTCCATCGGCATCGGGAGGGAGCGCGAAGACAAAGTCCATGGAAACTGAGCGCCAAGCCTCAGTTGCGATAGGCAGTGAGTGGTGCAGGGGCGCTTGTGATGACTTGGACGGCTTCACCTGTTGGCAGGTCTCGCAAGTGCGGACCCACTTGCGAATCCACTTATACATACGAGGCCAGTAAAAATCGCGGGACACTTCCGCGAAGGTCTTCTCGCGACCCAAGTGTGCGCCCATGGGGCTGTCGTGAAACTCGTGAATGATACGAGCCCGTAGATCATCGTCGTTGGGTACGACGACTCGCGAAGCATTGAAACGATCGATGTTGTAGCACAGCAGGTCACCGTCGAGATGGTAACGGTCAATCTGGTTGCGCGTATTGCGCGAGAGTGCTCCCAGTGTCTCGTCGCTGGGAGAGCGGAGGTACGCCAAGATGTTGGCGTAGACCGCATTATCTGCGTACGCCGCAACGATCTCATCGCGCAAATCCATCTCGGGGGAAACAGACGTCAAGTTTATACCTGACGCCGTGCACACAGCGTGGTGGTCATCACTTTCATCTTCGTCGTCAATCACTTGAAGACCCAGCACAACGCGAGGATCGTAATCGGGACGCCGAGACAGTGCGTCGGCGAGGATGTTGTTCTTACCCGGCTTGTAGTGCACGACGAAGTTGTACTCAGCGAAGAACGACAACCAGCGCTCCATACGCTGGGATAGATGAGGCGACTTCATCGCTGTCCGCAGCGATTCATGATCTGTGTACACGGCAAAGGTCTGCTCGCCCAGCAAATACACCCTGAACTTTATCAGAGCATAGCGCATCGCAAGGAGCTCCTTGTCGTGGACGGGGTAGTTGCGCTTGGCCGGCTTCATTTTTCGTGACTGGTAGCTCACGACTCGCTCATGGCCGTCATCGTCGAATTGCATGAGCGCGCACCCGATAGCGAAATCGCTAGCGTCACACACAACGTGGAAAGGCTTCGAGTCGTCCGGGAGCATCAGTATTGGCGCGGACGCCAAGCTCTTCTTCACCGAATCGAATGCGGTTTGATGCTCGGGGCGTCAAGACCACGTGGCGTCATTCTTCAACAGCGACAATAATGGCTGGATCAACCCAGCGTGGTCTTTCGTGTACTTGGATAGGTAGTTCGCGAGGCCCAGCCACTGACGAAGCTCAGTGGGATTTGTGGGTGAAGGCCACGAGCAAATAGACGAAACCTTCTCTGGGTCAGTGCGTACTCCATTCTTGTTCACCGCGCACCGGGATCTCCGGTGCGCAAAATACACACTTCTTGAGGTTGGTATACAGTTTGTTCTCTCTCATCACTTGAAAGACTTGCCTCAAGTGCCGGATATGGACTTCAACCGCGCTGAGACCATCCTCAGCGCGACTGTGGACACATATGTCGTCGGAGTAGCTCGGCGCGAAGTCGCGGAGTGGGCGAAGCACATGGGAGACCATGCGATTGAACGTGGCGGGGGCGTTCTTCAGTCCTTGGGGTATGAAGCGCCACTCTCAGAGCATACCGCTGGGAGTACTGACAGCCGTGAGAGGAACATCACTCTCGCGCATCAGTATCTGGTAGAAACCATCGGTCAGGTCGATGGCACTGGAGATTACGCTACTCGACATGGAGTCCAGTACCATGTCCTTACGCGGGATCGGGGTCTGCGCTGGGATGGCGGCGTCGTTCAGCTTGTTGAAAGCGTGGACGATGCGCCAACCACCCGTGGCCTTCTCACGCAGAAGGTCGGGCTCGAATGTGGCGAGGTGCTCTCGCGGACTGCGAAGAAATCGTCGATGGCCTTCACTTGGTCTCGTGGCAGTGGCCACTGCCGTGTCACGCAGTACTTCGCGCCTGGCGCGAGGTCTATCTCGTGGCGAACGCCACGAACCGCTGGCAGTACCGCTGGGATTATGTCTGGGAAGACATCGGCGAACTCACGGGCTGTCTTGTAGACTGGGTTGCCCGAAGCCTTCAGAGCTTCCCATGACTGCGCGGCGAAGCGCTCCTCGCGCGCTGACTTTGGCTCAGCGCTCTTCGGACGTGACGACGCGTCACTCAGCTCGATGGAGTTGGTCTCGTGGGGCACCGAATCAGCGTCGGTGATCAGGCAGACTTGCTCGATGTCTCCGGCCTTGAGGTCCCGGAGGAAGTTCTTCCCGGAGAGACCTGGGAGGCTGGTGATGGACGTGGCGTCGCGAGGTGGGCTCGCGATTTCGATGACGCGCGTGTGACTGGGGACTCCGGCCACCTACTCGATTGTGCAGACCGACTGGGTCGGGTCTGGAGATGGGCTGGCATCACGGCGAGGCTTCAATTGCCGCCGCGACCTGCGGGACATCATCGTGCGTCTCGAGTCCCTGCTCGAGACTGAGGTGTCGCTCTCGCTGGACGATGATGAACCCTCCTCTAGGCGCGAGAACTCGTTCTCGACCGCGCCGATCACGCGCGGTGGTGACATTATACCAACCGCGACATCGTCGTGCGGGAGCCGCTGCTCGAACGATTCAGTAGCATGCGGGATCCGCTGCTCAACCGCCTCATCGATCTGCGGGAGCCCCTGCTCGACCGCCTCGTTCTCATACGGGAGCCTGTGCTCGACCGACTCGTTGGCATACGGGAGCCCCTGCTCGACTGCCTCATTGATCTGCGGGAGCCCCTGCTCGACCGCCTCGTTCTCATGCGGGAGCCTCTGCTCGACCGCCCCGTTCTGCATCCGCGTTCCTCGCGGATGCGCTCTTGTTTGTCTCTCACGTGCGCGCCTTCTCGCGTGCTCGTCCTCATCTTCGCCAGTCAGCAGCACTGCGCCCGTCGTGCAGAGAGGTCCATCGCTCGCTCTGCGCACAACTTGTGCCGTGGACGCCCCGTCCACGACTGTGACGTGGGGCCAGTCTCTTGGTGCAACCAATAGGTGCGTGAAGACCTCACTCACGTCAAAGTCTTGACGACGCTTGACCGACCGAGCCAGCCAGTCAATCTGGGGCTGATGGGCCAGCCATGGGATACCCAGGATGCAGTCAAACGCATAGTTCATCTCGAGTACGATGAAATCGTCACAACTGTGAAAACTATCAAACGTGTACGACAATGACACTTCTCGCCGTGCAACACGGCGAGGCTTTCCGTCCGCGAGTTTGACAACGACATCACCGGGAAGGTCCCGGGCAGGGACGCCCGCGGGGAGGATCGAAAAACACGACCCGCGAAAGAAGTTGCTCGTCGCGCCTGAATCCAGGAGCGCGCGGAGAGGTCGCCGAGCTCCGGCGACAAGAAGGCTGACGATGATCAGTCTCGAGTCACCACTGGCGGTGGTGGCATGGAAGTGTGCATGAAGCACAGGAGGGCTAGGAGGTCGGTCTACCACCGGTGGACCTGGGCCTCCATTCCAACCAGTAGGGCGCCCCGCCCCTACTGGCCCCAACCGTTTTTTGGTTGTGCGGCCTGGGTTGCTTCATCAGACGTGGAATGTTCCACGTAGGTAATGACGGGTGCCGGCGCGCGGTACACCGCCGAGCGATGTCCAGGCTTTCGGCATCGGAAGCAAACCATCGACCGGTCGTCTCGGCTACCTCGAGCTCGCCTCGAAGACGACCATTGCTGACGTTGCGACGCCTCGACCGCGTCGATATCCATGGTCTCAGGGCCCAACTGACGAGTCTCCATAGGGATTGAACTTGCATACGATGAAGTTACCACGTAGTCCTCGCGTAGCGCGAGGGCAAAAGCCTCTTCCAGAGTCGCGGGTTCGACCCGCGTAAGGCAATATCGTGGGGGTCAACGACGAGTTTACCGAGGGCCCATTCCTTGGCCTTGCCAGAAAGGCGCGATAGTAGGAAGTTCACTTTGGCCGACGGCGCCTCGATCAACCTCGAGGCGATCGTGATGTCGACCTCTCTGAACCAGCGGTTCAGGCGATCTGGGCCAGTCCCAGAGTGCGTGAAGATTTCCATCTTCACGGCGTCGCTCCGTGAGGGGTGCGAGGAAGTTGATACTCGCCGCTTTGGCGAGCTCGCGAACCATGAACTCTTGAATGGCTTGGCGATGTTGGTCGGGAGTCGCTGAGCTCAGCAGCGACGTGACGACCACTTCTCCGGACACCGCCGCGAGGCGGTGGAGTGCCTGCCACTCGATGGACGTGAGATTAGGGAAGGCCGAATGCTCCAGCGTCATGGCTAGGGTCCTGCGGGCTGGTTATCACTCATCATGAACTTGGTCATGGGAAGGACTACGAAGTGCTACCAGGTGTAACGGGCCTAGCGTATGCCCGTCACTGACTTACACGTAGCGGTAGTGGAAGCGTCCCGTTCTCAGTTAGACTGAGAACCAAGTATTAATTCCAGTGTAAATTCAACTCTGATTTAATATTAGACCAGGGCGCGGCCCTTAGGACTAATGTGAACCACTCAAATACAGGTCAACAGCTGGTTGGATGAAAGTGGGGTCTGGCTCCCCCACATTTCATCCAATCAGATGATGACGACTCAGCACACGGTTAGCGTGTGCTGAGTGTGCCTACTTATGCAATATCTGTAAGATGTCTACCTACATATGTAAATGACGGGCCCATTACATCCACGCAATCCGACGCTGCGGTGGCCGACAACCTTCTCGCTCCCGCTCCGCCACAACCGACCTTCACCAACAGGCAAATTGCGAGCTTTTACTTCAAGCCCTGTCTGGACGCTGAAGGAGACCTAACGGGTTATTACTCGTGCAAGTTTTGCGGCAAGCGCAGGAAGCACACACCTAGGACGGGTTATACCAATCTGGTGTCCCATGTCCGGACTGATCATCCTAGCTACGAGGGCGACATGCGCGACGCTAGCGTGGCGGCTACAGGCACGTGGCTCCCATGGGTGAGCCAGAAGGCCTCTAACAGCTATGCATGGCTGCGGTGGGTTATGATGGTAAACCTCCTCCTCTCATTTTGCGACTCCAAGGAGACTCGCGAGTAAGCATATTGATTGTTTTAGGGACTAAAATTGGTTACAAGTGTGTTACTAATACTCTATATTGCTGATTAGGTACACGAGGCTGAACCCTAGCTGACACTGTTGTTGGAGGAAGAAGAGGGGGTCCTAGGGCCGTTCAAGCGCTGTTCAGGCATCGTATCAGTCGCTCACCCGCAGCCGAAGGCGACGAAAGGGTTCGCCGAGCGAATCCTCAACCGGCGCAAGGTGAGAGATGCTCCTGTGGCGTACACGCTCTTGGGTGCAATTCTACCCACCTCGAATATGGTGGAGAGGCTGTTTAGTGTTGCTCGTGCGGTGCTTCGACACGAGCGCCACCGCCTCTCCCCGATGATGGTCGAGATGATCCTGTTTTTGAAGACAAACAGCACTTTCTGGAACGTCGCTACCGTTGAGCAGTGCCTGTAGGTAGTGACCACTAAACTGCAGTAATGGACTGTGACATCTTCTTTTACGCCGTTATTTATTTGCTTTACTACCTGCAACTCAAAGCAATACTCATTTGATTCATCGGACATCAGTAGAGTTTTATGATATTTTCGGGATACCTGTTGTAGGCTTTCTCGCCTTCTACGTCTTCACCTCTTTCGACGCGTTCTACAGCGTGGTCAATCTGCATGAAGCGATACTGTGCCTTATACGATGCCACTTTACCCGCGTCCATAGGTTGCAAGCACGGCGTCGTGTTTGGCGGCAACAACTAGACGGACACTTTCGTGACCTGTCGCTTTTGCCCAGGCAGCTAAATCTTCTTGTGTCATCGTCGGGTCTTCACCATGCTTCCTTATCAGCTCTCGCATAATTCCTATTGTCAGCCAACGTGCCATGCCTCCCATGGCCACCACAGTGGCCTGCTCAAAAATGAATGGTTTTGCCGAAAGGGCGCGAAAACTTGGAGAGCATCATAATAATTTAGCTAGGGCTTCTGCAATATAACATTTTGCAAACCATCAGGTATTAGGGGTAATACGTAGTACTAGGTGTCGGAAGTGAGGGTACATACAGTAGAACGCCCGCATCGAATACTGTAGTACATGTACGCTCTTTGACCACTTCACCACGTCTTTTTTTTTGCCAATTTGTCGTTGTTTTAAAGATAGAGAGTGGATTGTGTGCCCATCTGAGCATTGTCCTTTTTTATGCGTTCCCTAACCGCGCCTGGGATCCCTTTCTATAACTGGCAGCTTCATTCAAACGGTGTATACGGGTATACCGGCCTAAACGAGTGGCGCCAGTTCCCTCCCTCCCTCTCCCCCTCAGTCCAGATTTTTCTGCGGTAGCGAGGCCAATATGGTGTGGCGCCCGCAGAAAACGCCGGCAGCATGATACCGCAAGTGACGATAGTGACAGCAACAATAGTGATGTCGCCTGGACACTGCCTTCTGTGGATTCCAGCCTCCAAACATCGGATACGTCCAGCCAATTCGAGGTGAGAAGTGCTTCTAGCTAGGGTACTGGCTGCGATGCAGACAATTCTGGGACTAAATCCCTCCTGTCTCCGCTCGAGCGCACGCAGTTCAACTCATGGGTCTCATTTCACACGTATCTGAATGTCTATGCGGCTCGGACGTTCCAGGTGCGCTACACTGTTATTATCAAGATAATAGTTTTATTTGTAACATATACGTGTATCTACGCTAGAGCTTTCGAACTCGCACGATTAACAAGGTCGAGGAACGAAATAAGAAGATGGAAAAACAGAAAACAGCAACCCCACTGATTCCCGAAGAATGGGCCCTCTACAACAAGACTCTGGTCTGCACACATGCTGGCAAATACAAGTCGCGCGGGAAAGGTAAGCGGCCTCGTCAGGAAGTACGAGCAACGGAGTGCGGCGCACAGGTACGTATTTCGGTACTTGTTGGGGACAGATGGGCTTGTTGCTTCTGAGCTGGGCTCGGATGGTAAGGTTACTGTCGAGTTGGGCACAGATGGTAACGTTATTATCGAGTTGGGCGCAGATGGGCAAACCGAGCCCGGATGGACTCAAATAGAGTTGTGGGACACGACGGCTGATTAAACGTATGAATTCATGGATGTGGCAGATCAATGCGTGCGTCCGTGTCGTCACTTGCAGTCAAGACGACCCGGTTTTCGCGCTGTGCGTCACTCTTGCCAAGCTTCAGCACAACCATCCGCTGGATAAACGTAACTAAGATCAGTACGCATCAGTCCGGACGGTACTCGCACCTTATGTGGTTGAGACTGTGGATGTTGGGCGCAAAGCAGGCGCAAAGAAAAAGAATATTCTACAGTTCATTCTAGAGAATTCTGACTACAATATGCAGATACGAGATGTGCACAATCTTGTCCATCGACTGAAGGATCGGGAAGCTGATGGGACAATGTGCAAGCAGCGTTTAAAAATATGGATGAAGGAATTTAGCGAGGAGCCGGGTAATATTGGTCGTGTGTTCGTAGAAAAGCGCGAGCAGTATCAACTTCTTATCCACCAGGTATAATTAGCGATGACTGAACGCTTTCTTGCTTTTGTTGCTGGTGTTTAGAAAGTTGCTACATGCATAGCACTTCAAACAAGACCCATGCGAGAAGTGTTTTTTTTTTCATTTTCCTCAAGTCATGTTGATCGATGCAACGCATCGCACTAATAAGTCGAAGTATAAGGTGTTTTCATTCATGGTGCACGATGCATTTGGCAAGGGCCAGTTTGTGCAGCATGCTGTCCTACAGAATGAACGGGCGGGAATATTGTTAAAAGCGATCGAGGAATTTAAGAAGAACAATGCGTCTTGGGTCTTGCTGAATATGAGTTATCAGCGTAGCAGAAATCACAACTGAGGAGTATGATCCCTTTGATGGTGTATGCAACGACGGAGCACGAGTTCAAGAAGCACCGGAAATATGTAACACATGTCCTGTCAATTGGTGCTCGTACTGCACAACGAACGATGTCAAGTGACAGAGTGGCAAATGCAACCATTTCAGATGGTAGACAGTTGTTAATGAATGGGCACTTACCCAACGCATCCCAAGTAGATGTACGTTCGCAACCAACAGAGCTAGAGACAAGTCCTGACTGATCCCGACTCAGCTATTGCCATCGAGATGGCTGCTGTCCTCGCGTCGATCGGAAGTGGAACTAGACGAATTTCCTGGAAATGCTTACTCGGTTAGTAAGGTGTTACATGCCATAGACCAGTCGTGGAACGCTAACCGGAAATATAGGGAAGCCAAGTATAAGATGGGTGAAATTAGTGAGACCATGAGTTGAATGGGCATGGCGCAGTATCGGGCAACACTTGCCGTTCTCCACGATCTATCTCGGCGATTTAAACTCGGTGAATGCGACGAAATGGCCAAAGATATCATAGGTACACCGGGTCTGTGTGAAGAAGAGATTGGGCAGGGCTCAATCGACAGGTCTCTACATGCAACACTGGAAGACGAACTACAAATGACGTCTGAAACGACTCAAATGGAAGATACTGGCATGATCAACGCGGTTACTACCGTAGAGAAAAAGATTATACTGTGGCGTCGGCGAGTATAGCAGTGGAGACGCCAACGGCGGAGCAACTAACTGAAGGCCCGTCTGGTATGGTAACAATACCAACTGGTATGGTAACAATACCAACTGAGATGACAACAGTTCCAACTGAGACGGCAACAGTACCACCTGAGACGACAACAGTACCAACTGAGTAACCGACGACGGAACCGGTAGAGCTGGGCACGCAAACACCACATGATAAATCCACGGGTGTGGATATGCTACAATTACGTCAAGCTGGCTCAAATGAAGACTTTGACGTCGAACCACCACCGCGATCAAGAGGACGACCAAAGGCAAAACCAGCCGTTGTAAAGGCAAAACGCAATCTAGCAATCTTGATGGCAAACGATGACTCTGAAATGCATAACATGAATTTGAGCTGAAAGATAGTTGCAGAGATTCTATCCGGAGAACCAACGTTTAATGCTGCGGCTTCCACTTTAAAATTTTTTAGGCAGTTTATGTTTGACAAGACGCCAAAGCCCCCTATTGCCTGGGAGTTGAGCAAGCTACCGTCAGCCAAGACACAGGTTGAACTCGATCAAATGATTAGGCCATTTCCAAAGGACATGCTACGCAAATGCGCTGCCAATGCCGCCGCTCTCCAGAAAAAATGACAGCTCCTTGCTGAACGTGACGTCGCAATAGAAGTCCGTTGTGTCGGGGTATTTAGTACTGATACCCTGGCCGTGATGAGGGGATATCACCGTGCGATCACAGTTGTGCGTCAGTTGGAGACCACTCTGATTTGGATTTCAACGATCGAATTTGGCTTACCAGTTGAATCACACTTTCAAATTGAGGAAGATGCAACTATCACGACGAAACTGAAAGCGCTATTACTGCTATCACGTGAGGTGAGTTATGGAATTTGGATTTAGCTCATTTCGAACTAATAGACTGTAATGTTATGCGGATAGACCAATGTGCTGGATCTCGCAGCTAAGAGGTGTATAAGCGACGATACCATGAGCACGCTAATGGCCAAGTTGTTTGGACCAAACCCACAGGTACGAGTGGCAAGTCCCAACGTGATCACTGTGCCCACACAAGATAAAATTTGGACCGACAATGATGCGCTGTCTGTGCTATTTTTCGGTCCCAGAGGGGCGACTCGGCATGTGCCGCATTCAAAGCTATGGGAGCCACCTGGGGGCCAAACCGACAGTTACAACTGTGGGATCTACGTTCTACTTGCCTCTGAGATGTTCGTAGGTGCGCCTTCACCAGGCCACGTCGACAAGAAGACTCTGTAGTATATGCGCTACAGATACCTAAGCATGTGCATCTAAATACATTTAGTTTCGTCGCCAGCCTGAAACCACGGTAGCACTCTGTTTAGTATGTGCAGTATTAAGTGCTTGCCAGAGTCACATTTCGTCGCCAGCCTAAAATTACTATAGCACTGTGTGTAGTGTGTCCATCATTCAGATTGTGTTCCATCATCTACTTGTGTTCCATCGCGAATCTCGTGCTCACCACCGGAGGCCTACTCCTTCCGGCTACACGTATAAAATGTGTATAACAAGAGGACACATCACTTGGTCCAACAACCGGCTCTATTAGTAGATGGGGACAGATGGGCATTAAACGGCACACGGATAGGTGAGGATGGTGTCAGGTGGTGTCAGGTGGGAACAATTGCCTCGTCACATGTCACTCCAGATGGGCACAGCAACACGTGCCTGAGAGATAAATCAGCTTAATATGGAGCATTCTACCGATGAAAAAGTTCAGTGATTCGGGTTGCCTTGAAAATTTAAACAGAGGGTGTTACGGGGTTACATGAAAGAGTACCATGTCACTTTTTACCTGGTGTGGTAGACACTAATTATGTGCTACACACATGGGCACACGGGGTTGGTGTGCCCGCAGCCACCCAATAGGGGGCTTGTGCATATTATATAGATTTCACTATTGGTAATAGTTAGATTGTATTGCAGACCAGATTTGACCATTATTAGGGATGGGCAAATGCATGGATTGTGGCATTAATGCACTTCACGGAATGCATTAATGCCATCGATGCATGCACTTTTACGCAAATTGAGGTGAACTAAAATAGGTTATCCATAAATTTAGCATAACCATGAATATCCCCCCTGACTGCCATCATAGTTGATGTTGTCGAAACCATCCGTGCTGGAACTGCCGCTATCCCCGCTATCATCATCCGCGGTTGTGCCTTCGACGTCGTCGCTGTCTTCACACTCGCTCTCACATCCCACCTGGTAACAAATGTCCGCCTTGGCATCCTTGCTGCCTGTATTGCAGTAAATGATGACGAGTCCCTCCACACGTCTTCAATCCAGCCGGTTCCTTCGCTTTGTATGGATAAAGTCGTGTATACTACACGAACGTTCGCTAGACGCTGAAGATGTTGGGATCATGTAAATAGTGGAAGCCAGAGGAGCAAAGAGAGGATAGAAGTCCTCCTGGTCCGCCGTCCGGGTAAGCTTGTCAGTCCACCACGCCATTGGTGAGAGCATTGCCTGCTTAGCACGTGTATCGGGTGTCCATCTCTTTGAGATATAATTCAGAAATCTCATTGCCAATTTGCATCTCCTCAGCCGCTGCCTGGACGAACCCGAGCCTTCTAGCGATCTGCTGAACTGCTATGACACTCGCTGCCAAATCTGCGTCAACGAAGTCTGTAGTTGTTTTCGTCTGGTCGCGTAGAAATGAAGCGCCCATCGTGTCGGTGTCCAGGAAGGACCATTTATACACAATAACAGCCAAAATGATTTTTTTGAAAAGCCTTGGGTACGTTCGTCATGTGCTCAGTGTACATAGGGTCAAGGCTGGCTGAACTGCCACAACACCATTGAGATACAGCAAGTGTCCTGTTCCAGCAAGGCGATGGCTTTCACAAGTGGCTGAAGCAGGGTTTGCACGAGCTTCGACCGCCTCCAAAACTCCACGGCCTCCACAGTCCTTCGGGTTCAATTGAACTTTGCCGATGTACGCCCGAATCGATTCAAGAACTTTCTCTGGCCAAACAGTTTGCCAATGGTACGATGATTGCCGGATACGCTCTTGATGCACTCAACACTAGAGTACCATCTAGTCGGGACAGGTAAGCGCAGAGCCCGTTGGTGCTCCTCTCGACCATCCTTCTGTATGTTGCGAAATCTTGTGAGAAGCTGTAGTTAGTTCGGGATGAACTTAGACAATGTCACATACTTAGCGAGGGCCGACTGCATCCACGGCAACTTAAGCGCCTCCTCCATGATAAGGTTCAGGGCGTGGCTACTACACCCATTGCAAAACATTAACCGCTGCGTCTCGAGAACTTCCCACGCCTTCTGCATGACAGGATCATTCCCGAAATCACCACTGGCTTCCCAGCAGCACCGTGGATCTCATCGATGACAGATCCAACCTCTATTGTCACATACTCAGATGTCTGCTTGTCGTCACCAGTCGTTTTGGTGCACCAAAGCTGCGGTCGCATCTGAGGAGACGCCACTATGTAGTTGACGATCTTCTCCTTGCTGACGCTTGACCAGCCATCGGACACAAGTGCAACCGCGGGTTCAACGCGCAGTCGTGCGATTAACGTAGCATTCTCGCGCTCATGCTCCTTCGTCAAGAGCCACCCAGCCAAGGCCTTTCGGGTTGGTAGATTAGATATCTCTTCATTTCTGGTTGCAGAGTGGTGAGAGCTTTCCGCATGCGAGGAACTTCGATAGTCCGAAAGGGAAGGCCAGCAGCGTAGAAGCCTCTTGCAATGTCTGACTGAAAGCGGCTCTTGTCTTCATTCGTGATATCTCCTGCGAAGAGCATGGTCGGATGCGACTGAGACTGCGAGGCCTCAGTCATGATAGAAGCTTGTGTCGCACCAGGCGATTGAGTCTTGCTTCGCTTTTTGCGCTTTTTGCGCTTCCGCTTGTGCCGCTTTAGCTATTCTCTAAATTTTGTATCCACTTGATTTGCTCAGCTTCATCCAAGCCAGGACACTGCGTCAGGTGCCTGATCAACTTACGACTGGGTTGACACTTGAACAGCTCTGCTGAACAGTGGTTGCAGGTTGCATCAGGATATGTGCCGTCGCCAACGCGAAACTCGTCCCACGCAGGATGGGTGCGGTTACGCGGCATGTGGGGTTGTGATCTGGGGAGGATCACGGGGGTGCTTTGAGGATAACCGGGGGAATGAGGATTCTTGAAAGCGCCTGAGTGTGCACTCAACTAGCACAGCATGCACGCGGAGTTGTAGAACGCCATGAAGCTGTCGTCCATAAGCCAGCTGCCTGGTATCATCAACAAGACGATGCAAGTGCTATCCCTTGCTTTTGTTATAAGGGATTGCCGCTGCAGCCGTGAATCCTCCCTGGAATCGATGGAATGGAGAGGTCAGTACCACGTTCGGTGAATCTGCGCCATCAAAATTTGGGTGGAGACCATTCGCTAGATCTGCGTCAAGAGGGTTCAGGCGTAAACGCGGTGCGCGGAGTAACAGCGCGACACTCGCTATGCAGCTGCCTACATGGTTGTCTGTGTCATCAACGAGATTATTGCGCAGCTCGCTGCTTTTAAAATAGATATTGCTTTCAAATTCTCGCTTGCGAGTAGTCCGCCACAATTGGACTGCATTCTTGTCAAAATGCTGCATTAATGGCATTTATGCGTTTTGTGCGTTAACGTCATTAATGACACGATTGCATTTGCCCATCCCTAACGATTATCAATTAATACACTCAGTCTTCATTTTACTTGCTACGAGTAAAAGCCCCTTAGACCCGGGCTTAGTGAACTGCCGTTCACTTGGTGTTTGTATATTCCTGACAACCGTTTCCTCTGCACAAGATGCTGTGTGCCCGTCACACTTGGTAGCACTTGTAGTCAATCCGACACCTACGCGGGTGGCTTGGACTACCTGAATCCTCTAAGGGCGCAGACGGTAAGCCAAGATGGATCGAGGGGAGTTCCCTAACCTGACCGACTCTCAGTTAGAGTCGGTCTGTAAGATGGCGGGCATCTTTGGGACGGACGCCATCCGTACCCTGGAGACGGTGACGCCCGCCGAGCAGATCGAACGCGGTCACGCGTTCGATGTATATGAGCGAGGGTTGATAGCTCATGTGAGGAGTAGCCTCCAGGCCCAAGCGGCTGGGCCGGGACCAGTGGGTCCAAAGCCGCTTCTGCTTAAGGTTACTCCCTTTCAAGTGAAGGAGGGAGAGAACATCCACTTCTGGGTTCGAGACGTAGAGCTCGCGATGGATGCGGCTCTCGTCTCGAACGAGCGACTACGTGTCCATTTTGCCCTCTAACATCTTAGCGGTCGGGCTAAGACTTGGGTGTATACCCGAGTGGCGACATCGCCATGATGTTTCCTGGTCGCAGCTCTGTGAACAGCCGCGAGCTGCGTTCCTTCCGGCGAACTACGAGTATTGCCAGCGCTTACGCTTTCTTGCCTGCAAACAAGGGAAGCGTGAGCTGCATGAGTACAACCAAGATATGCGAGTACTCACAGCGGCTCTGGTGGGGAACCCCCTACTTGAACACATCAAAGTGACTGTGCCTGAGAGTTGGCCCGGTACGCACGAAGCTGTTCCGCGTGCATGCCAACACGATGGAAGAGGCGATTCAGATCACTCTTCAAGAGGAGTACAGCCATCGACAGGTTCGTACTCCGACCACTGCCTGGTAGGGCAACTCTGCGCCAAGTAGCGCGCAGGGTGGTAGCCCAGGCAATGGGGCTACGAATGGACTCGTTCCCGTGGAACTGGGTCTAGCCGAGTAGCGAGACATCCGCAGCTTTGGCTGTGGAAGGCCGGAGCACATGAAGCGTGTCTGCCCAGCGAGAGGACAGCAGAAGCCGCCCTTCGGGAAGTCCTCAGGCTCGAAGGGCTGCATGCAGCAGCCGCGAACCAAGAGCCAGTAAAACGTAGGACACCAGTAGGAGCGAGGCCCCCTACTGGGGAAGATCTTAGTCTTCATGATAGACGTGTGGGAGGCACACGCCATGGAGGTTTAGCCCCTGAGAGTCTCGCAACTCTCGATTCGAGGAAGAGCAGTGACAGACTGCTGGTTGTACACGGTCGTGTACGGGGGTACGAGTGTCCCTTCCGAATCTTAATTGATTCGGGGGCGTCGAAGAATTTTGCCGCCGTCAGTCGGTGGCAAGATGTAGTGGGCTTACTTGTCCCACTAATTTAGCTTACACGTGTGCGCGACGTGGGGGAAGCGTAGCTGTAGTTAATTTAGATTAAGTTTACTTAGCTCTTTAATTATAGTTAATTCTCAATAAAAGCTATTAATAACCTTTTGGTAGATAATGAGAACTAAATTTGAATGTTAACTTTGGTCTTGCCTCCTAAAAGTGATATCTATAAAGGGAGGGTCTGCCAACTACTCGTTGGCAGAATCTCAATTCTAATGTATGCTCCTTATTGGCAGATATCTATTGCTTTCTGCCAAAAATATTGTTTCTTACTATGAATGGTGGGCACACTGCAATGTGGCCCGCCCGATTGTATCCATTAGTGCATGTTGCACTAATGTGGTGGTTGACCGAATGTCCTGCTACACAAGAAATGCCGACAAGTTTGCTGACGCCCGGAGGGAGAACTTGGGCGCCGGGCTAGTCTCAGTGAGACTCGCCAATGGATCCTTGGTGGCGGTACCAAGGGTCCTAATGGACCTGTCTGTCAAGTTCAAGGACTTTGACAATACAGAACGGTTCATTGCCCTCAAGATGGACAAGTATGACCTGATCCTGTGCATGCCATGGCTTGAGAAGCATGGGCCCTGGATCGATTGGCGCGGCAAAGCCATCGGGGCTAGCCGACCCACTCTTTCTGGCAGAGCTTTGGTGAGTCATGTTCCCACCACTGGCAAGAGCAAGGGCGTCCGTGAGGACCTCCAGGGTGCTTCAGCACCCGAGAAGTGTATGGAGGTCGTTGAGGTGTTCACCGTTTCCCAAGAAGTCACAGTGGACTCTGATGGAGAGCGCGGAAGCGCCTCCAGGTGTAAAATCGAGTGAACCTCGAGAGGCTTCACGGTCGGGTTGGACGTCATGCCCTGCGTGTGGGGCTACTAAGTCAGTACGGGTACTCGTCGAGCCGAACGGGCTTCGACAGATAAGGTGCTGCAGGCCGCACAGCAGGTGAGTAACTTAGCTCCACCAGAGCAAGGGATATCCCGAAGGGAGTCCAGCGTGGGTAACGTAGTTCCACGTGGAGTTAGAAAGGCTTTGATAGCCTGGGAGGCAGGGGACACTGTGGGTAACTTAGTTCCACGTGAGCCGGTAAAGGCTAAGCAAAAAAGGAAGGTCGGGGAAGACGCTTCCTGTGTGGGTAACATAGTTCCACACAGAGCCAATATGGCCAACGATGCCCGGGATGAGGCATCGTTGGACGTGGGTAACATAGTTCCACGTCGTGGCCAGCGCCGTAGATGTCGACACCGCAAGTCGGGTCGGCAGTCACAGACCGGAGTCGCTCAAGGTGACACGGAGCCGAAGGCCAAGGCTCCTCAGACGCGGTCGTCAGACGGACACTATCACCTCTTCGATAGTGAGACCAGTCTCCGTGTCAAGGCAGACGCCGTCCAGTTGGAGGCGCTGCCTGAGGTTGCAGAGCTTCTGGGCCTCGAAGAGATGTCGTTGGACGACTTCTTGGCCGACTTAAAGGCCGGGGAGATCGCGGAGATGGTGCCCCTACGACCGGAGCCCACTCCCGAGGAGTTGAACTCCTCCTCAGTCAGGGACGAGGCTATCCTGGAGGAGTTCAGGAAGCAGCGCGCGTGCGCTTGGGTTCTGAGATCCTCAAGAACCCTACGGATCTGGTGAATCCTTTGGTGAAATAATTTGAGGACGTGGTGTCCAAGGACCCATCGTCTCAACTCCCGCCGGATCGAGGCATTAGAAACGAGATCGATATCGTGCCAGGCACATAATACTGTGTCACAAGGCAATGCCCCCTGCCACGAGAGCAGTGTGAGGTCATTGATGTCTTCTTTACCGCGAAGGCTAAGGCGGGCATGGTGCGGGAGTCGAAGTCTCCGCACTCATCGCCTACCTTCTGTGTTCGGAAACCGAACGGGAAGTGGCGGCTGGTCCACGCATACAACAAGCTTAACAGCGCCACGGTGCCGGCCTAGACACCAATCCCCAGAAAGGATGTGTTGTTAAACAACGTGGCCGGTTGCACGCTTTATAGCGCGCTGGTTCTGGTAGACGGATACTGCCAGATCCTGATGAGGGAGAGTAATATCCCTCTTACGGGTTTTTTGTTAGCACGCCGAGTGGTATGCTCTGGGAGTGGCTGGTTATGCCGCAAGGGCTTTCGAACGCCCCAGCGACGTTTAATCGTTTGGTCGCACAACTATTTAGCTCATTGCGTGCGTTCGCATAGACATACTTGACGACATATTCGTCCACAGCCGTGCTGAGAACGGCCAGGCGGCTATGGAGGTGCACTTGTTGTACCTCCGTCGAGTGTTTGAGGTCATGAGAGCTAACCAGCTCTATGACAACATCGACAAGTGCGTCTTTGGCGCTGAGGAGATCAAAGACCTCGGCTGCTTTATCAGCATCGCTGGGGTCTGAGCAGACCCAGAGAAGGTGAAGGCCACAGCTGTTTGGCCGGCACCAAGGTCCCAGAAGGGCCTACGGACGTGGTTGGGCTTGGCCAACTATCTTTATAAGTATGGTGCGGGGTACGCAGGTCTTGCAAAACCCCTGTCGGACCTTCTCAAGAAGGACACCGACTGGCGTTGGGAACTTCAGCACCAAGAGGCTTCTGACAGTATCAACGCGAGCTTACAGCGTGCGCCTATCCTGGATCTATCAGACGAGTCAAAGCCATTCAGCGTAGTCTGTGATACTTCATACTACGCTATCGGCTGCGCTTTGCTGCAGTCCGATGAGGATGGACACGAGAGGGTTATCTCGTTCCAGTCCAGGCAGCTCAAGGCTGCCGAACGGAATTACCCCGTTCATGACAAGGAGCTACTTGCCATGAAGTACGCCCTTGTCAAGTTCCGGGTGCACCTCCTGGGCTGTAGGCCCTTTGCGGTCTACAAAGACCACGCGTTCTTGCGGACAGCCACAAACTCGCTGCATTTGTCTCAGCGAATGGCACGTTGGCTGTCATTCTTCGCGGAATACAACTTTCGCGTTGAATACAAGCCGAGCAAGCTCAATGTGCTTGCCGATGCGCTGTCGCGCAGACCCGACTATGAGCTGGCTCATGTTAGTCGGATCACAACGGATCTTTACGATCGGATACGCTTTGCGTATCGAGATGATGGTCTCTCTGGCGCGATACTTCGTCGCAGGTGAAGACGCCAAGGTGAAATGGATCTCGCCGCGGCAGAGAGCCCGGCTCCACCGCTTTGAGTGGGCAGATGGTCTGCTATACTATCGTGTGGAGCCCGGTGATCCTCCTCGTTTCGTCGTTCCGAACGACGAGGATCTGAAGTTTGATATACTTCAGGAGGCGCACGAATCGCCCTCCGGTGGACATTTAGGTCGGGAGAAGACGTTCTTGTCGGTCTCCCAGACCTTTTGGTAGCCCCACCAGTACAAGTGGGTTGCCAGGTATGTGAAGACATGTGAAACATGTCAGCGTGTTAAGCCTTTCGGCTACGCATCGGCTCCGTTGCAGAGCCTTACAGTCGCGTTGGACTGTTGGAAGTCGATGAGTCTCGACTTTGTCTTCGGTCTTCTGGCCGATTACCACGGCAACACCGGGATATTGGTGTTTGTATGCCGTTTGAGCAAGATGGTGCATCTTGCTCCTGTCCTCGACACAGTCACGGGCGAACAAGCCGCGCAGCTCTTCGTGGACTGTGGCTTCCGACATCATGGTCTGCGGAGACGATTGATTGTCTCCGACCGTGACCCGCGGTTTACCGCTGTGTTTTGGACAACGCTGTACGAAGTTGAGCATGTCAACTGCGGACCATCCCCAAACGGATGATCAGACGGAGCGTATTAACCGCGTGCTCGAAGACAGGTCTGCGCGGAGGCCCCTCGGACTTGGTCCGACACGCTTCCAATCGTTGAGTTTGCACTCAACAACGCGGTCCACGAGTCAACAGGGTTTGGCGGACGAGCAAGGCGTTGGGCGCATGGACGCCGGCTGGCGGATCCTACGTGCTTTAGCATGTACGAAATATTCAAGGAGGAGCTCAGACAAGCGTTTGAGCCCCCGCAAAATGAATTTAGATCGAGGGCTGAGTTCCTCGATCTGCAACAAGACAAACATGACGTGCCGGCTTACGCTCAAAGAGCGCGGTATTGGTCTCGAACATCGTGACCAATCCGATAGACGGGGCGACAAAGGACGTCACGTTCATGAAGGGACTTAGAGATGGGCGTGTAAAGACCTATCGCTTCTGAGAGTACCTAAGTACTCTTGAAGCGGCAATCACACTTGCCATGCAAGAAAAGTTTAGCCTGCGACAGGCTAAAGTGTATGTGAACGCCCCGCAGCCGATGCCACGGCCGGCGGTGAAGCCGACGGGAGGTCCCGAACCGATGGACCTCTCGAGTGCGACGGCTGCTAGATCCCAGCAGCGTCGTGTATCAACGAATGTGTGTTGTTTCCGGTGTGGAAACAACGGTCACTATGCCCGCGAGTGCACAGCGCCTGTGCACGCGGCCAGGGGCCGGCGTGACGATACTGGGTATCGCCACGGGCAAGCAAAAAAACTAAGGCAACTAGCAGGCGCAGGGCCCCCTGCTGGTGATGCAGTCGAGCGTGTCGACATCGGACACGCTGTACTAAAGGCTGCTGCCTCCAGTGAGAGTCACGCGCACTACAAGGAGAAAGATGACAAGCCAAACCTTGTCATCCTGAAGGTCAACTCGAAGAGAGAGAAGTCTCTTCGTGCATTAGTGGATTGTGGTGCGTCGAACAACTTTGTTCGACTGCAGAGCCGGACAAGGCCTGACTTCGAGGAAGTAAAGCTACCTCGAAGTCTTTTGGAGGTAAGACTAGCAACGGGTGTCGTTGTTAGAACCGAGAAGCGTGTCGTACGTGTACGCTTCTCGTATGAAGGAAGAAGTTCGTGGACGAACCTATCGTGCTTGACTTAGACGATAAGTTCGATATGGAACTTGGCATGCCGTTGCTTGCACGGCATGACCCAGTGGTCGACTGGGCAAAGCGCACGATCGTGCGCTTCAGGAGTAACGGCGCGACAGAGAGCGATGGCCCTGTTGGCGCAGCACATGCACCTCGCGGTGCATGCGACCCCCCAGCAGAGGCAGCGCGAGGCGCGGCTGCCTCCGATCTTTCCGCGCGAGCACTGACGACTGAGAGAGTCGTCAGATAAAAGTGTGAGCCGAATCAGAAGACTCAGATCCGATCGGATTTGAGGGGCTCACGAAGCGTCAAGAGTGACGCGGTTGTGTCGACAGTTGTCGACGCACAAGTTGAACAAGAGTGGCTAGTCACAGAGGGCAGTGATCTGGGCACGCCAGCTCCGGAAGCTGATGCGATTGGGCCAAACAGCAATGGACGCTCCGCCGTTATGGCATCGAGGGAAAAGAGACGCGACGGCTCCGGGAGCCGACGCTGCAAGCAGTGCAGGCGGTTGCAAACGCCCCGCACCGGAAATGCTTGCTTGCTCGCGTGCAGCCGGGATGAACGACGAAGCGGTTCGCACGTCTTGATTGCGTGCACCCGCGACACAATCCCGCCGGCGATCAATCAACAGACTTGTCCATGGCTGGGTCTGGACAAGACAAGACACGCGGAAACGTGTTCCGCACGAGAAACGAACAGCGCAAGCGTGCCAAACTGCGCAAGTCTCGGTCAGTGACCGATATGCTGCAAGCCGTGTCTGTCGGGTAGACACAGCGACTGGACACAACTGCCGAGGCCCTGAGTATCTTGTCGCGTACGGATACTGGTCTCCAGTATCAGAAGATGGCGCTAGAGAGCCCTCCAACACTAGCGTCGGAGCAACTTCACTTCCAGCTATGAGCGGGAAGCGTATCACCCGCGACCTGCACGATGAGCGCATCGGGCAGATATGCATCCTCTCGGACGTCGAGAGGATGAAATGTGAAGCGGAAGAGTTGAAGCTGCTCGTCACTGAGGGCGCTGACGCCCTCAGCGCCAAGTCGAAGAAAGGACGCTTCGACGAGCAGAGCTGGGACTCACTTAAGTCGAGTCCCCTCTACGAGGTACAAGGATGTACTCCCGGAGGACATTCCTGCGGAGTTGCCGCAGGACAAGCGTGTTCAGCACGAGATTGATCTCATGCCGGGAACGAAGTACTGCGTGACGCGGCAGTGGCCACTGCCGCGCGAGCAAGTCAAGGCGATCGACGACTTATTCGACAGTCATCTCAACGCTGGACAAGTGCGGGAATCGAAGTCCCTGTACAGCGCGCCCACGTTCTGTGTCAAGAAGGCTCAGGGCGGGTGGCGCATCGTTCATGCCTACAACAAGCTGAACGATGCGACAGTACCAGCGCAGACGCCGATATCACGAAAAGAGGTGATTATCGATTCAATGGCTTTGAGCACTATCTTCAGTGCTCTTGATCTGAGAGACGGGTTCTATCAGATTCTGATGCGTGAGAGCGATATACCTCTCACGGCGGTAAGCACTCCGAGCGGCAAGCTCTGGGAGTGGCACGTAATGCCGCAGGGACTAAAGAATGCCCCTGCGACGTTCAACAGGTGCGTCACGCACTTGTTACGGTCGGTGCGCGACTTCGCACCCAGCAATTTCGATGATGTGCTCATTCGCAGTAGGGCTGTGAATGGAAAGTCGGAAGTGGAGATGCACAAGGAGCACCTCCGCAAGCTGTTTGCGCTCATGCGTAAACACAAACTTTATGCGAACCTGAAGAAGCGTATCTTCGGGGATAGCGAAATACCAGTCCGTGGGTGTCTCGAAGGGAACAACGGCGAACGCCCTGACCCAGGAAAGGTCAGAGTGATAAATGAATGGCCTACGCCTTCAAATGTCAAGGAACCGAGGCAGTTCCTTGGGCTCGCCACGTACTTGTGCAAGTACGGGAGCAACTACGCGGGCAAGATGCGCCCGCTGTCGCAGCTCCTAAAGAAGGACGCTGCGTGGGATTGGACTGCTGAATGTCAGCAGACCTTTGATGCAGTCAAGCAGGGCTTGACTGAGGCACCGATCTTGGCGGTGGGCGACCAAGATCGTCCATTCCACGTCGTGTGTGACGCGTCCGATTTTGCAATCGGATGCGCTTTAATGCAACACGATCACGAGGGACGTGATCGCGTGGTCTACTATCAATCGTGCCAGCTGAAGCTAGCTGAACGCAACTACCCAGTGCATGACAAGGAGCTCCTTGCCATGAAGTATGCACTCGCGAATTTTCGAGTGTATCTACTTGGGAGTAGACCGTTCGTGGTCTACACTGACCACACATCATTGCGTACGGCGATCAAGTCGCTGCACATCTCGCAAAGAATGGCACGATGGCTTTCATACTTTGGAATACAACTTCCAGGTTGAGTACAAACCTGGAAGATTGAATGTTGTGGCCGACGCGTCGACCTGACTATGCGGTACACAAGACCGACGTCAATGCAATTGGCGTCGTACGGACGTCTACTCCCTCGTCTTCTTTGCTAGACGACGTGAGATCCGCATACGCGAACGATGCGGATACGAAGCCGTTGTTGTAAACTACTTCGCTGCACCTTCTGACAAGTCTCGTCAGAAGCTGGCCAAAAATCTCCGTGCCCATGTACACCAATATCGTGTACACAACGGCCTACTGCTTTACAGCGCAGTTGACGACAACGCTGATCGAGTTGTCGTCCCGGACGATATTGAGCTGAAGCTCAGGATCACCTACGAGTACCACGATGCCCCGACGTCGGTACATCCGGGCCGTGAGAAGACATACTTGCTTATCACGCGTGACTTCTACTGGAGTCACCAGTACAAGTGGGTACGGAAGTACGTACGCGCCTGCGAGGTATGCCAGCGCGTCAGGCCTGCGTCCTTTTCGCAGGCTCCACTTTAATCACTTCCGACTCCGTCGGAGTGCTGGCAGTCCATTTTCAATGGACTTCATCTTTGGTCTTCCGCCTGATAACAAGCGGGGGACTGGTATCGTGGTCTTTGTTGACCGCTTCAGCAATATGGTGCATCTTGCTGCAGTTCCGGCAGAACTGACAGCCAAAGACACGGCGCGTCTGTTTGTTGACATGGTGTTCAGACACCATGGCATGCCGATCGATATTGTATCTGATCGTGATCCGCGCTTCACAGCGCGTTTCTGGCAAGAAGTTTACACTTCTTGGCACGCAGCTGTCCATGTCGACTGCGGATCATCCGCAGGCCGACGGACAAACCGAGCGCGCCAACCGAGTCCTGGTTAACGCACTGAAGAACTACGCTCACTCGTTCCATCATTGGAGAGACTGTCTGTCGATGGCTGAGTTCGCCATCAACAACTCGGTGCATGTCTCGACGGGACATACACCGTTCTACGTGAATGCCATGGGGCATCCACGCGTACCGAGCGTGCTCAGTGCGGTAGCTCATTCCTTAACTGGGGGAGGGTATCCGGTTTTACCAAAACCAAAAAAACACTGATGATATGACCAGCATATCAGTTGTATCGACACGCGCGCGGACCGCGCGTAGTCCAATCAACAAGAGCACAGTGTCTACGCCGGGCTTAGACACTCTAAACATCAACGAGCAACACACACAGGCCGGGACTGTAGTGAACAAGGACGCCGAGCTGAACACTGAGTTCAGCTCGAAGGCAATGGACTTTGTCCGGCGCCGACAAGCCGTGATACGGTTTGTACAAGCCGCCATTGCAGCTTCTGTCGATCGACAGAAGCTGATGCTGACAGCAATGACAGAGTTAACACAAATGAATTCAATGTTCGTTCATTAGTCTTTTTAGCTACTCAAAATCTAGCTAAACATGCAGTTTCAGACTCCGGAGCAAGCTTGCTTGCTCCGCGCTTCATCGGACCCTTCACCGTGTTATCGAGACACGGCAACGCGTACACACTGGACATACTGTCCAGCATGCGCCTCCACCGAATCGTTTACGTTGGGCGGCTGAAGCCATACGCACCACTCGAGTCCCCTAGTCTTGGTGACTCGGCGCCGACGCCTGCTCGAGCGCGCCGACGCGCGTTCGCAAGATAGCCAACCTCGACCCAAGGTCGACCTGCACGTTCGACGCGGTCTGCGAGACCTGCGCGATCTGGGCCTTCAACAGGGCCATCTCCTGCCCTAACGCTGCAAAACCAGCCGTCTGGAGGCGTTCAACAGCCGCCAGACGATCAACGAGGTCTGGCGGGCCAGAACCGCGGCGTCTTTCCGCCGCCTCCACCCCCACTGCGAGGCGCACAGGGGGCAACTCGCTGGATCGTCCAGCGAATTGTTGGTCGTCGGATCCGGCCCAAGGTCCGGATCATTTCCGTATTTGTTGGAAAGGATTTCCTCCGAACCACGACACGTGGGAGTCGCGGAACGTCCTGATGCGGGACGTTCCGGAAATGGTGACGGAGTACGAAACCCGCCACATCCAAAGCTGCCGAAGGGCGTAAAACTTGAACGAGAGCTGTGGTCACCCACAGCTCCCAATTGAGCACTGCGCCTACCAGCAGCACTCGAAGACTTCTGCGCAATTAAGCTTGCGCTGTAAAAAAAAGAATTATGCTACTAGTAGTACTAGTAGTAGTATGTAGGAAGAATTTGTGTGACTTATCCTGTGACCGCACTTAACCGAAGAGGTGTGTGACTTTTGGGTCTATACTAACTGGCATTCGCTGCGCGAACTTCGCACGACAACGAGAGCCTCGCTACTTAGGTAATGACAACAGCAATACCACTGGAAAGTAGGTTGTGACAATATACACCCTATGATGCATCGTTACGTAGCGCAACATTACTGTAAGAAGAGGAATGCTTAGAGTGATTCCTGTCTTGGTGTTTTGAATACATCTGGCGTCGATAGTCTTGCACTATGGCATTTCGTACGCACGACACTATCTGTATTAACAGCATTCGTTTTATTGCAATGCACAATTCAAGAATTCCGAGGTGATAGCTCAGTTAGAGCATCGAGTAGTCTCCACCGTGTCGATCAGATCCACTGCTCCGCTCTCACATGTCGGTTGCTTGTATCGGCAGAGAATCATGCGAATCAACTAGAGCTGCTATTGTGCTCGCTGCGTGAGCTGGTACCGACCTTGGTGGGGTTGTTGTAATTAGAAATGACGCGCGTGCTGGTG
This sequence comes from Phytophthora fragariaefolia, assembly GCA_030267785.1. NCBI lineage: Eukaryota > Oomycota > Peronosporomycetes > Peronosporales > Peronosporaceae > Phytophthora > Phytophthora fragariaefolia. The sequence continues at coordinate 54,475 of BSXT01000093.1, forward strand.
AGCGCTTCAGTAACCGCAAGATGATCTTGGCATCGCCGGCATGCTCGCCATGGCAGTGCTCATGACGGGGGTGTTCCTCGTGGACATGTCGGCCCTGCTCATCATGTTCACCGCTCTGTATGTGGTCGCGTTCGATGTAATGCTAGGCCCGCTCGTGTGGGTGGTCGCGACCGACATGCTCCCGGACTCGGAGCGTACCACGACACGTTCATCGACATTGGTGCCAACTGGTTGAGCAACCTGATCGTCGGCGCGGCGTACCCGTACATCGCCGACAACCTGTACGACTACAATTACCTCCATTTTGTGGTGACGCTGGCCATCTTCTTCCTGCTCTCACCGAAGCTCGTACCGGAGACGTTGACAACAATAGAACTTGGACCTACCTACGTCGTGGGCAAAATGGTCGCGTGAGCCGCTTCAGAGTGTGAAGATAAAACTCGCTGAAAGTGATACCACATCGATAAAATCATGAAGTGTACAAAGAGCATCTTCAATGGCCCACCGTACTAAATGAAATTCGAGAGAATCGTTGTAGCCGCATAGGTAGGTTAGCAGCACGGTTGCATCCGCACCTAGTAGAAACCAAAACACAACATAACGGGTTAAGTTCATCTAGCCTCAACTTGAAGGCGCAATTGCAAGTGTGTAGCGTAGACCTAGTAGCATGAGCCACTGATATTGTAGTTTTAGGCGACGACCAACTCGTAGTCGCAGGGTGGTAGTACCATAGAGGCGATATCCATCGGTTTGAACAAGGGGTACTCGGTTTTGTGGTACTTGGTACCGTCTGACGCCAACAAGTTCGTGAAAACGGTGATTGGCGACCCGAATAACAGGCGTTTGTATGGAAAAGTCGTCGGGGGTAAAACGAATTGGTGTGCGCACAGACGCGCAGGAAACGTATAAGTTTTCATACACAAGTGACGTCAGTCGCCAACGAATTCAAGAGAATTATATGTAGCTGTGGCCCCGACTTGCGCAACGGTTAGCGCTTTTTTCTAGTCGTTGAAAGAAAGCATTGGCAACCCCTGTTGCGCGTCTGGTCTTCTTCGTCGTCGTTCGCCCAGTTGCTGTCGGAGGCATCCGAGTCCGCCTGCATAACAACAGTTGTAGCGCAAAGTGATAATAGCCGGGGGAATGACCAAAGAAATATGGTGGAGGAAACGTGTCAGTACTGAAAGAGTTTAAGTACGGTTTAGCAGTAATCTTACCTTTTAAACTATGTTTTAGCTGCCTAGTCATCATCCACGTCATTGGATTACACATGTATTACTGGTTAATAATGGGAGAGAGTAAATTGTTATTGGCTACGGTATAGCTGCATTGGGACCTGTAGCAAGTGGATGGTACTGAAAGAGGTAACCTCCGCCGTCGCTTTGCTGAACCAGCTTCGTACAAACGACTTTGGTGGCTCCTCGTGGTCGGCCACGTACACTGTGCTGGTGCGCTCGACCGCGGCGTGTCAGCGGTAGTCGTATCGTGCGTGCGCGCAGTCACTGAGCCATCTCCAGACT
>BSXT01000098.1:0-13481 GCA_030267785.1 Phytophthora fragariaefolia
TCAAAAGTCTGCCAATGATGGCTCAATTTCTCTTCGTTGGGAGCAATAGCTCGTGCAAGCAGGAGGCCAACCATTCGTAGGAGCTCGACCGCATGAATAGGCGGGAGCTGCTGCAGTGCCGCCTTGAAGTTTCCACGTGTCTTTGAGCTAGTCGGGTTCTTGCGCTTGTGCTTAGCGTACTGCGCCTCTGCGCGCTTGCTGATCATGGTGAGGTGGTAGAGATGGATTCGGATGCAATAACACTCCAAAGTGCAATCGGCACGAAGAAAAGGAAGAGCGAGAGTGGCGTGTCACCCACTCGCTTGACAGCAGTACTGGGACCGTAGTATCCTTGCTTCAGTCCTGGGTAGTTGTTGCCGTCTCGAACAGGAACGTATGGCTCATCCAGGTAGCTATCAACGTCGACATGAATTGCTGCCTCATATCCTGTCTTCCCCATCTCCCGTAACGCGTTGCTTCGCAGTTTACCAGAATCCAGCACAGCAAGTCCGCCAATCGCTTGTATAAATCCTACATTGAACAATATCTCAAGCTCTTCAGTGCGCGGACTGGTATCGTCGGAATCGCTATCTTCACTAAGGCCACTGCTATCAGGATCAAGCATGTCCAAATTTCCACCTATCTACACCATAGAATACAACATATCGTCAGCATTACGTACAGCATAGCATACACGTTAGCATTCACCATTCTATACAACATTGCGCACTACATCGCATACGACATTAGCACGAACATACCTGCTGATACTTGTCGAAGTCGTCGACTTCAGGTTCGTCGCCAGAGCCAAGAGCCTCGTACGCACTTGCATCGTCTCCTGCCTTCACACGATTCAGGGATGTTATGAGTTCATCTTCGTCTTCGTCCTTGCTCTCGTTGTCGCTCATCTGCGATAGCGATATCGGAGAGTCTGGAGCGACGCCTCGGTGTCTGTCCGTGTACTTGTTCACTGGGTGCCTTCGTCTCGTCTTCTACGTCGTTAGCCGGTTCGATCAAAAACTCGGGGTCGCGATCGTCATCTCGGGCAGCATCGTCGTCCTCTTCGCTATCTGGGCCTGGTGGTTCAGGTTCGTTTATAGCTTGGTCACGGGGTTTTGGGCGGATGGCACCCGGCAGCGCTTGAGCTTGACAAAGCAGCTCACTGTTGCCTTCCCGTTCTCCGTCAGGGGCGATGGGCACCGCGTTTACCGCTTCTTCGTCGTGGTCACCGGCATTCGTGTCGGGAAGAGCTGCGCGCGTGTCAAGGTAGTTCTGGTTGACCGCGTGTGCGCCAAGAAAATAATCAACGCCATCCTTCCCCCGCGCATTTCCACTAGGGGGGATATACCTATAGTCTTGCTCGATCCCCCTCGGCGGGCGCGCTTTCCAGCCGTCTTGAGAGAGCTCACGCCACGGCTGCCCGCTAATAGGATTTGCGCTTCTTGCCTTGGCCATTGATCCGAGGACGGCCCATGGTCGCGCTGGTTGCGGTATGAGTGATTTTACCTGTGTCTAGGCTTAAAATAAATGAGGTCGAAAGGGTTAGTAACAGCACCATCTGCGATAGAACCACGGACTCTGATTGGCTAGTTTGAGGGTGACCCTTAGCAGTAAACGACGCCTAGGACTACGACGATACGGTAAGTCGATTGGTACCGGGTACCAATAGCGACCGGGAAGGCCAGGCCTTTTACATACGTACAGCGGGTGCAGAAAGTCTGCACCCCCCGAGCTGACGGCAGTTATTTTGTCACTGTGGAGGCAAAACTCATCGATTTTGCGTGCGGTTTGTTTTGGAGGACGCGGTACGTTCTCGCGCGTTCTCTGGTGCCTCTTTTTCCTGCCCTTTTTTGGTCGTTGGAATACAACTAAAAGTTTGACAGGACCGGGGGCCACAGAAAGTCTGCACCCACCCCAAATATACTAGATTCAGTATGGTGTCGATCACCTAACTGGATACCTAGCTACCGTTTACCATCTAGTGCAGCCTCCTTTCTGCTTCCTAACAGCTTCCAGGCGAGCCGGCATTGAGTAAATTAGCTTCTGTACAATACCAACGGGGGTCTTGTACCAGATCATTGCTAGTTTCTCACGGAGGTCATCCAGGTCAGTTGCTGGGGTCTTGTGGAGCTCTGCCTTCATGATGCCCCAGAGATTCTCAATGGGGTTCAAGTCCGGGCTTTGAGGAGGGTGGCCCATGGACTCAAGCTTCAGCTCCTTCAAGTACGCTGATGTTGCCTTGGCGCGGTGAGCTGGGGCGCCGTCTTGAACAAAACGTGTCGGTGTAGGTAGCTGTAGAAGCTCACGGGTCAGGGGGATTTCGTCACTCAACATGCTGCCGTAGTAGGCCCCGCTCACAGAGCTTTCGCAGAAGTGCATGGTGCCCACACCTTTGTGCGATATCGAGCTCCACACCATTAGTGTCTTTCGGCTCGACTTGAACGTGGGTACCGTGCACTTCTTGTTGAAGGCCTCATTTGCCCGGCGCCACACAGAGATCTTGCCGGTGGTCCCGTTGAGCTCAACGGATGCCTCGTCGGAGAAGAGGACGTTTTCCCAGTCCTCGGGATCCATGTTCTTCCACTTGGTGGCGTACACCATCCGCTTTCGCCGGTGCACAGCTGACAGAAACGGCTTCTTGCGCGCTGACCGGCCGTGGAAGCCAGCGTCATGAATGCGCGACCGGATTGTAGATTCGCTGATCTTGGCTCCGGTTTCAGCAGAGACTGTGGCAGCAATTGCAGCTGCTGAAGCAAAACGGTTTTTTTCTACAGTACGCACTATCGTGCGATCCATGCGTTCGTCAGTCTTTCGTGGCCGCCCTGAGCGCTTAGCACTCAAGCAGTGGCCCCGCATGTTGTGACGTTTGACGATTGACTTTACACTCGCTAAGGGCATCATAAGCTCTTTGCTGATCGCACCATAACTGAGACCAGCGGCACGTTTAGCTACACAACGACGCCGAAGCTCGAGGGGGTACTCTTTACCTCTGTAACAGAGTACACAACCTTAGTTGGTAGCAGCACGCAACACGTTCGCCCAAGCAACTTACCCCATCACCAGCGCACCAAACCGAAAATGATAGATCGAACTTAGTGACACAATACTGAATCTAATATATTTGGGGTGGGTGCAGACTTTCTGTGGCCCCCGGTCCTGTCAAAATTTTAGTTGTATTCCAACACTGGGAAAGGGCGGGAAAAGGAAGGATCAGGGAACGCGCGAGAACGTACCGCACACTCCAAAACAAACCGCACGCAAAATCGATGATTTTTGCCTCCACAGTGACAAAATAACTGCCGCCAGCTCGGGGGGGTGCAGACTTTCTGCACCCGCTGTAGATAACGAGGGCTCCGTCGCCAATTCTGGTCCAGGAGCTCGAGCTGCCTTTGAAAGCTTTCTGGATAGTATGCAAACCCAGAGTAGCAGTTTCGCTGCCGTCGTCAATTTCTCCCATAAATTGGGTAGGACCACAAACGGTTTGGACATACGCTACTAGTAAAGTCGAGATATCCATCGGATCAAATCCGCTAGTAGAAATGATGGTCATTCCCTTTTGAATAGCTTGATAAGCGTAGTTCTGCGCCTTAATGGTCGTGCCATTATTGCTTGATCCTTTTGAGATAAGATCGTTAATTACAACTCCAAACGTCTTGCGCAGTGTTTCACGAGTCTTGTACGCTGTCGCTTCTGTTGACTCCGCAATCATCTGCCCCATGCAGTTGTTAGTTACTGTGGCAATGTCGTACAATACTAGATCGGAGTTACTGATCTTCAATCGCAGGTCGGCTTCAGTGATGTCAGGGTATGTTTGCCTATCATGCTGCACAGTCATCCACGTGCGATCCAACAAAGACTTCAAATCGGAACCACAAGTCGATTGAGATTTCAAACCGGACTGAAGTGACGATATGTCGGTGGCATTTAGCTCGTTGACAGCGTCAGTAAAATTGGCTCCCAGTAAAAATGCTTTGAACTTCTCCCAACTTGAGTTAATAGTCGCATTGTTGGATAAAACCTGCGACAGAATATATTGCGACGTCGACAGTATATTCTTCAATGTGGGGAGACTTGGCGGCATAATTTTCCCAAGGCAGTTTGTGATCGCAATAGGTATGTCAGTCACGACATTGCTTGACTGGTATAAAATTGCCAAAAGTTGCGCTTGTGAAGTCTGCGGGTCGGACGTTTTAATGTTGCGTATGTACCTCACTAGACCTCTGATCACGGTCATCATCGAATTAGCGCACTTCACGGCCCGCTTGATACCTCTCCCGATGTCTTCCAGCTTACCAAAGATACCGATGGACGCTGCGTCGAGAGCGGTCACAGCAATAACACTGACCTTGTTGAAAATCTCAAGCTTGCAGTCATCATTCTGTCTAATGCATTCCATCCCGCATTCGACTGGATATCCAAGAGGACATTCTGTCCATCACGTGCTGGTAGCATCATTGCGGTCGTAGTTGGATGGACATACTGGCATGATGTGCGCTTCTCGGTAACACGCAGGATCTGCAGAAATACTCCAAGGGCCGACCCAGTTGCGATGAGTGGACGTGACTGCACTTATTGCTGTCGCGGGCGTCGCGGGCGTGTAGTTGAAGGGAATCAGTGCTGGTACGGGGGTTGGATCGGAAGAGGCAACTACCGGTGTCAGTGGTGAATCATCCGACGAGTCTACATCATCGTCCCAGAAGGAAAAATCGACCCCCTTGGCTCTTGAGATAGTTGTAAGGGCTAAGATAAAAATCAAGACTACCGCAATTGAACGTAGCATCTTGTTGTTTGGGTGCCTGACGAGGGCTCCGTTGTAAGAAAAAAACAATGAAGTCGTGTGGCGAGCAGTGCCTCACTACATGCAGTTGTGACAGGTTTTTCGATTGGCGAAGCATCGCGTGTGAACAAGAGAGTGTGTGCAATCGAGCCGGTAAACCCACTCCCGTTACCACGACAAACATCAACCAAAGTTGTTAATTAATATGTAAAGGGATCAAGGATTTCGATGTGATGTCCTCGGCTTTGCCCCTACAGCATAACTCGCGCTTGAGGGTCTTGACTTCCAGTACATGTAGAACTGACTCGCGCAGGATGATGAGCCCTTTCGTTGGAAGCTCCGATTGCCTGTTTGCTTCTGCGTCTTCCAATAGTGATGTTTGGACGCAACGATCTACGTCAGCTGTTGTGCACACACCTGCGAGCTGTTTATTTTAAAACGAGCGCTTCTGATACATATATTACATGTAATACATGTGCTGTACTCGCCTATCACCCTGAGTAAACTCCAAAACTCGCATTAGCTATGCGAGTTTTGGTCGCTATGCGGGTTTTGGCATATGGACTTTTCCTATGCGAGTTTTGAACTTTACTCCATTGCCCTTGCACCAGATCATGTTAAACAACTGATGGCACAAGGGAACAGAGTAAGATATGGATACTCCCACCACCGGAATTGATCCACTTTAAGAGCTCACTTGCTTTTTGGATTCAGCGTGAGGTCGGGGAACACCTTCGAAAAGCCATTTCGGGCTGTCCAAACCAAAGTCGAGTATCAATAGACTAGGCGTGTGAGTGGATCTCGGTTTTCGCGCACTTCAGAATACATGGACAGATTGCACCAGAAGTGGCTGCCTTGATTCAACGGTCGCTCGAGCGAATATGGTTTGGAGTGAGCAGCACCGCGTCATCGAGGTTGGGGAAAGCAGAAGACCAATTACATCTCTTGAATTACCATGCCGCACTGCGTCACTGCGGTACAAATCAGATGGTCTGACAATATGTTCTTTTGTCCAGATGGTACGCATCACCGCATTTGTACATGCACATTCACACACATGTTTTCCGTTGCAATGACGGTTCTCGCACTACTGTATTCACACACGAGAATCCGGGAATGGGGGGGGGCTGCTGATATATTCTACTATTATAGTACAGGTGTGCTTAAGATGATCGCTGTGAGCTGACAACGAACCATTGCTGTTAGGACAGTCTTACATCTCACCACAAGTGCAGGATGGAAAAGTGAATTGAATAAAAGCAAATAGCCGCCCCTTGAATGTTCGCACCGGAAAATTGGCACATCAGTCTCGACACCAGCGGTCAATCATCGCTCAAACGAGGTTATAATAATTTCATTAGTTTAATTAAGCTCGGTGCCGGCGGTACACGTAAATTATGAACTCGTGTAGCGAGCCATTTTTCTGCCTTAGGGCATCGCAGAAGTCCATAGGTGTATCATATTGTAGCTATTGCGGCATACATACGGTGGCCAGTGGTTTTTGGAATGCCCACACTGTGGACTTCAGTCTATTAACCGGAGCCTTTGAATCCAAGTCTTTTGAGAACCGAAGCAACGGTCTCGCCGGTTATCTTTCATTCTCGCGCTTGTCGATACACAAATCTGCAGTGTGTGTGAAAAGAATCATTGGCATTTGAGCTGGGTTTTTGAGTTTGCGTTTCTCCGAAGAGGATGTCATTTATTAGTCACCAGGTAAGATGGAATGCAATGGCTGTGTGCATTCTCCACAGCAGCAACATTATTTTCTATTGGAGTTTCCAGTCTGGTTAATGTCGGTCGATTTTGAAAAGTGGAGCAATCCCTACTCAAGCCTTCTTTTTAACATTTTTCCCATGAACCCCACAACGAACTTTGCTTTTTGTCTTGCCCAGCCTTGACATCGTTGTCAAGGCTGGGCAAGACAAAAAGCAATGTTCACCAGGTCTCCGAAGAAGACCTCCCCAAGCTTCCGACTAGATGGACATCAGTGCTCGGGTTCCTCCAAGGGGACGTAAAACATTGGGTAGACAGCGACCCGGATATGGAAGGACATCGCCTCTTCCCCAATTGGTGGCGCGCCTTAACTCACGCGCATCCGCCTGAACCACCATAAGTAGGTGGCGCATCCTCGGATGGATTTTAAAGCATCCGGGGACGGGCATTCACTTGGTCATTAGAGGATCTAAATGACTGTAATGAAATCTCTCACTGAAGAACAAAAACAAAACAAAAAGCAATGCTCAGCTGTTTCGATACCCATGCATGAGTCCGGCTCACATTGCTGTATTGAGCGATGTTTGCAAAGGTTCATACGCAGGGCTCCGTATCTACTGCGGGTACTAGGCTTAGCAAGAAAGTATTTGCCATTTGGTGTTGTGGCTGGAAAGAAGCGCAAACTCGTCTTCCATGCACTTCACATTGCAACTCAAGCAGTTAGAGTAGATGAGAGAGAGTGCACGTGCTTGACCTTGACATACCCTATGGCCGCATGTTCATGAGGATTGTACGCAGTTAAAGTGGCCAAATCTTCATTCACTAGGATGCTCAAGAATTAAAAGTTTACAGCATGTGCAATTCAGCCCGATTTGGTGGAATTCGTCACGCGAGTTTTAGGTTTGGTATCCTCACGATTCACGCTTCAAGTCTTTACGAGAAGGATCGATAAAGTTCCGACGACTCTGTCGAGCCCATCCATCGAAACAAATATACTGCTTTGGTGACTTCTTGGACTCGTCACATCGCTGGCTTACATGTCCACATTTCGTGTGTACGGAAATACAGCCACTGCTTGGATCCAAAATTGAATCCGCTGACATATTGCGGCTGTATCATCAGCTGACTAATATTTTCAAGCGTATTGTGCCCATCCCGGAGTCGGGTGGGATACGAACGGTGTGACAACTTTTGAGCTTTGAGGTAAACACGGCACTCCATTATTTTCCAGGACTCCTATTCGAAGCGTGGAATAAGTTGCTACAACCCGCAGCTGTTGTGGAAACCGATCCTTTGCGAGTCCTTGGATGCCCGTCAGCTCTCATTCACTCGACGTTATCTGAGATAGTATGGCATCGACGGTGTCTTATCCCGGTTGTACGTGGCGTAAAGCTGCGATTAAACTTTGGTGATCTCATATTGGGGTCACGGCTATACAGTTAATGCACCTTCGTGGATTCAGATTTGTCCTCCAACAGCTTCTGCTTGTCGAACAGAAGAATTTAGATATTATTGTTAATGGTGTTTTTAATAATAAATGGCTACCGTAATTTTCAAACGGAAGGTTTTGACGAAATCATGATTAACACTTTTCTTAACGTCAAGAAACCAAATGAAGATCTCTTCAGCGGTAATGAAGCTAATTAGTTAACGATTTACAGGTGGTTTTCTTTCTTCGTGAGGACTATTATTACCGGTACATCAAAGTTCGATATGGACAGTTACATTACTCTAGTTCGCAAATGAAACGGTTAATTAAGTGCCAGACTTACGTCGCCAATTGCATTGTATTCCAAATGTGATGCTCAGGAAGCGGTTGTCTCTCGTCGGCATTAGAAAGACGTGTCTCCCTCTTTTCCAAGCATTTAAAACGAGCTAATCAGTGATGACCGGTTTCCGTACTCATTGGAATTTGATAATCTTGGAGCCACAATACATTGCCATATTCATCTTGAAACGAATGATGTTGGAGAGCGACCCACATTATCTTACTCAAGGCATTAATGAACTGCTATGTGGTCAACTACGAGTATAAGTAATGTAGATACGCCTGGCTATCCAAATGCTAATTATTAAGAATTTACCTCCACTTTGAGTGTATCTTCATCCTGGCGGTCTGCTAGTGCTACTTTGATCACGGGGAGTGGTCAACCAAACAATTCTAATGTGACTCTTAAGCATAAACACGCCGAATGTCGCGTTCCCCTCTACACGGTAATTTTTAAATTACCGGAACGTTTTTTTTAACGAATTTAAAAAAATAAATTACCTGGTACCGAACTTTACAACATTTCAGTTGTAAGGTTCGGTACCAGATAAATTATTTTTTCATTCATGTATGAATGACAATTTTCTTGTATGAATTACAAATATCTTAACGTTAGAACTTTCAGCTAGTAAGATTCAGCTTTGCGACGTCAAAAGTATACAGCCTCCTTTTAGTCGAGCACTTAGGCTGTCCGATTCAGGAGGAGATAGCAGTATACTTAGTTGTTTTGTAGTTGGGCCAGATGGTTTTGAAAGAGCTGACGTTAAATTTACGAGCGCATTGTCCGAATTTGCACGAACTTGTAGAGAAACTCCTTGCTCTGACTGAAAGATAGATACTCTATCTTTCAGTCGGAGCAAGTTTTTTTTCTGCTCGTGTTTCTCGCGTCTTTACCCAGCCCGCCTTCGAAGCATCTTGTACCACGAACTCCATTATTATCGGCCGTTAAATCAGGAAGTTCGCTGGCAGCGGCATTTAGAACTTTTTATTAGACTGGGATTCCAAACCGGTTATTGTGTTGGCAAATAGAGATCCATCAACGGATTTCACCGAATGCAAGACCGGTAGGTATTAGAAGCCCGGTCGTATTTCATATTGGGCTGTCAATAAATAGAAGACCTGCTCAAAATAGAAGACCGGTCCACTAATGATATTTTATACGAAAATGAAGCACACCTCGTCCGCGTTCGTCCTCAGCCTATATAATAGGTTCTCATAGTAGATCTGTTTAGCAGCTAGAGTAAGTCCATAGTTCGATTTTGGTCATGGCGAGTAAACGTAACTCGATCCGCATGTGGAAGAAGGAAGTAGTCGACTGGATCAACTCAGAGGGGATTGAGTGGCTTCTCGTGCGACGTCGCAATTCTGATCTCTCGGCTAGAATCTTGATCAAACTCCAGTCTGGCGCTGGTGGCAGCGAAGGGAGGAGTAATGGGTGAAAAAGCGAGGAACGCGAGGAGGCGGACGAGGAGGAGGGGAGGGGCGGGTTAGTTTAGTCGACACAGTGAGATAAGGCAGCACAAGGAATGCGAACCACCACAGAACAAACGCTCGCACCGACACCACCGATACATATTAGGGTGATTCACCAATTTGATTCGAGCGGAGCGAGACGAGTTTCTAGATTTGTGCATATTTTCCGTGAAGGGAGGACAAGTTTTGATGTTGAGATACTCCGTCTCGAGTAACATAAAATACAAGCCCTTACCCGATTAGAAGTCTCCTCTTCAAAATTGATCAAAATATAGGGGCTTAGGGGAATAGAAGACCGGGTGCTATTCGGTGAATCCCGTTAGAAATAATTGGATGGAATTTTCCAAACGGCATTTACTAAGATTTGTATGTGGAGCCCTTGTTTCGGTCATCGGGATCCCACATTTTATAAGTGTTAGGGATGTATTACTGATTGGGATATCGATCTCGAGCGGTCATGCACATGTATGTCTGTAGACACACAGTGTTCATGCATCTAGCGCTTGGATTCTGAACACTTGAACGCACGACTTCAACTGAAAGGTGCTTCCAATCACCGATCTGACAATACAGTATTACGTGCAATAGCGAATGCGTAATGAGCACCAGCTCCCACCACACAAGTGCTGGTGTACATTCGGTGGCGTGCCTGCTCTCACAATAAACGGCTATTTCTCCAGTGCGCTGTCAGCATAAATGGACCTTATGTACACGTACATGTACAGTACCCCACCACATCGTCGTGGCCAATGCGTGCACGAAAACCCATCGACGACGCCGCATCAGAAGAAAACTGGCCGATACACGAAAACAAAGGCGTGGTGATGACAACGGGCAGATCCCATTCAAGATCATTTTAGGGGGCCAGCTGGTGAATGTGATCATTTTGAGGACCACAACGCGTTTGTCACTGAGCAGGGCCGACTCACACGAACCAAGTTTGTGCATTTGCAGTGGCAGAGCCGAGCTCAAAGTTGTGCGCTGGAGCTAAAACTCTGGACGAATGGCTAGCAGCACCCGTGCTAGGATGCACGTGGCTCCTGAGTCGAGTGAATGCAAACAGTGTTGTGCTTTCGTCGCGAGGACCGCTGCTCGCCGGCGGTCGCGATCTTTAGCCTGGTCACTTGTCAGTACAGTACCTCGTTCCAGGGAAGCGGATGTTGTGGGATGAGCTGCATCGTCAAGTGGCCGAACTCCGGAGTTCGTGCAATACAGCGGAGTTCGTGTACAGTGTTGTGCAAGTATGTACACATGCACACCGAATCTTGACTACACTGTACATTGTGTATGGTACTGTACCCTTCTTGGTTAGATGTCCACATTGGATTTAAACGTCAAACAGGGCAATACGGCAGACCTGACTGTAGACCGACTCGTTTTCCTCTCACAAATGTACATCCACATGAGCAAACTTGTGGAATGAAACAAAAAACCCTACTGTATGCATTGTGAGTTTTCGAAAGGAAGCGCTTTGAGGTGCTATTGAGAACACTGATCACTGAAACTTTCTGATGCTATTTTTTGAACAACGTTTTAAAATAACACTGGGAAGTCTCGACTGATGACGCAGCATGCGCAGCGAGTCGCGACGCCGATTGGTGCGATACCTCTCTGCGGAGGTACAGTAGTGCTGTACTGTACCAATACGCTTTCTTCTGGAGGGTATCATTCATGTGACCACACACATATACAGTACAACAACATGTACGCTTAGGTTTTGTACAAAATAACTCCCTCAGTTCGTGTGTTACTACCGGTATCCCTGACAGAGAACCGCTGTGATGGAGTTCGAGATTGGCGCACGGTAGCACATGAAACATGTACACCGCACAGTCTAACTTGATCGATTAGATGACTACAGTAGATGTACGTGTAGAAACGTATGCTTTGCTACTGTTGTAGTTTCACGTCTTGCTCTGGTTCTCCCAAGACCTGAAGGTCACCGTGAAGGCGGTTTGCCATGAGTCGTGAACCATGACACCGGGGTTTCTAGGGTATACAGGCTGCTTATTAAAAACCCGTTCCGCATCGCTATCCAATTGACCAATGAGCGCCCAGATTTTTAGTTTACCAGCCCTGCATCACCGAATATTGGTAATGCGCGTGTGCTAGATAGGCAGCGCAATCTTAGCCCATATCCGGTCGAGTGCCATTGTGCGCTAATGCATTCGCCAACGCATTGCTTTACCAGACCGTGCAATAGGCGAATACGAGGTGTGGGGCTGTAGTTACCACGTGAATGTGCAGCCGGCGGCTGCTAGCCGCCCATGGGAGCATCCATCCTGGTCGTCGCCGATCCACCCTTCGTCTGCTCTTGCACCGTAGCAGCCCCACGCTAGCGAAAAAAAGGGTTAAACCGCGAATCCCGGGATTGTCAACCTATACATCTGGTGCCAACTACAAAAAGTGCTGGTCGAGTCTGAAATGGTGTCCATTTGTACTGTACAGTATATGAAAACCAAGAAATGAACCCCACGCCCAGAATGACGCCGAGGCCCTCGACTCGAGGCTCGAGCCCGTCAAAAACGCTACAAGGCCCGCGAGCATCCCCGTTGCCCGGTCTAGTACGCCTTGGGTGGGAATTTTAATACTGGTCATAACGCCGCAAAGTGACCGGCTCGATTGCTTGCAACAGTACCCAACACATCGCGCTGGCTGTCGATTGACACAGCCCGGTACCCGACAGCAGATCTCCTGCAGGAGCAGAGGTTTGAAACGCCACAAATGGCTCATTCCGCTTTTTGCATTCTCGGACTCACGGGCTTGAGCTACACCCTCAAGGTCACGCGTGGAGGTCCCCGTTGCAAGCACTTCAACATGGCTCGATCGAAGGCGGCGTTCTTTCTCCTGGCTGTACTTGCCAGCACCACCAGCACACAAGCTATCGACTGGACCTTTTGGAATGATGACGACGATTCCACCGCCTCGTCCGGTTCGAGCACGGGCATCGAGACGCTGTCACCCGAAGTCCTCAAGAGTATGATGGGCTCCGACTACATGGACGCTGTAAGGTCTTTGATTTCGTCGGGAACGGGATCGGAGGAGTCTGGATCGGACTCCGCTAACGCGGACTCGACACTTTCAACCGATTCCTCCAAATCCTTTTCTGGCTCCGATGGCTTGTCGGCTCTATCCCTGTCGCTTTCGGGATCCTCCTCGCTGGAATCAGTCATCCCCCCGGTGAGCGAGATGGCCTCACCTTCGACTGCCGTTAGCACTCTTACATCAAACTATCGTAACTGGGTCGGCCCTTGGAGTCAATCCGCAGACTCGGCTTGCTATCGGGAAGCTCACATCATGAAAACATGCCCGAGCAACTACGATCGCAACGATCTAACGAGCACGTGCTGGACGGAGTGCCCGATGGACTACCCTGTCGAGTGTGGTATGCAGTGCATCCAGCAGAACAATGACTGTGGCCGTGAAAACATTGCGAAAATTTCAGCTGTGGCGATGTCCGCGCTGAGCATGGCCACCTTCGGTGTGTTCGGTGAGCTGGCTAAGCTGGGCAAGAAGGTCACGTGGGCTGTCAGGTGTGTCAACATGCTGATGACGGCGACAAGAGCTATCGTTCGTTTCACGCGTAACCAAATGGTGCAGGACCCACAGACTTCTCAGGAGAAGCTTCTGCTGCTGCTGTACCAAACGAACTACGTCGTTGCGGATCTGCCAGCTACCATCTACGCGTGCATGGGCAAGACGGTTCCCGCCAACCTTCAGCTGGCCCGCGGCCTGCTGCCCACCGCTCAGTTCATTTTGCTGTTGGTGCTG
>BSXT01000100.1:0-32950 GCA_030267785.1 Phytophthora fragariaefolia
CCAGCGCGGGACGTCCTGCTGCCGCTCTGCCTCGCGCTGGCTGAGGCCTTGAACAGCACGCAGAGCCTCTCGGTCGTCTTTGAGACTGTAGCGTTTCCTCCGCTTCTTAGGGGTGGCAGCGCCTCGTGCTGCGAAAGGGTCCGGCGGCTCTACGCTATCCACGCTTAACGGGTCGTCCACGGCTGCCTCCATATTACCGACTGACAGCCTCAAAATTAGCATCTGGATCGATGTATCTGATTGGTTAAATTATATAATTTTAAGCGTTTTGATTGGTTCTAAATGGCGTATATGATCTTACTGTGTGATTTGCACGTGGCAGTTACATTCTGTCCGACGCTGTACAGTGCTCCCTGCGCACTGCAGTAGACACGTTCAAGGGTACATGTACACGAGGCTGTCGTCGACGGCCGAAAACGTATGGCCCGCTCCGAACAATCTGGAAACAACTGCAGGTGCGGCACCGTGCCTAACGCTCTCGCGACGCCCCAACAGCAAAAAACGGCGCTGCACGTGGCCATTGGTGAGCCCGCGGTGTGCGGAGGCGGCGTGAATCTGGGTTTCCAGTCAACTTGACTGCAGCGGTCACTGCAACCTCCGGACCGAAGGAAAACAAGTCGTCGGCGTGATTGCGGAGTAATTCGCCAGTGTTGGGATCGCGCCGACGCCCGCAATCACGTCGAGCCCATTGCGCCGCTTGCAACGTGCGGTCGACAGCTTGGTTGAGACAGGAAATCAGGCGCTCGTGCGGCGAAAAAGCGGCTCTGATCCAGAGCATACCTTCTGCCCTGCGCCTTCAGCTACAGTGGCCGCAGTCGGAGACTCGGCGCGAAGGGCCTGAACAAGGTACAGTCGGCCCTCAGTACACGTTGAAGCTGTCGGTCCGACGCCGAAAATCCACTGATATGCGCTCTCGTCCGGAAACGGCGGGCGACGCGCCGGATAAGCCGCCTGGGTGCACTCTTTTGCGTTTCTCAGCCCGTTTGGCGGCTCGCCATTGGTCAAAAGTCGCGCCATACCGCCGCCCGACGAGAAGGCAACAAACAAGTGCCGCCGTCAGTCGCACTCCGCATCTGGCCCCCGCCCTCGCAGAGACTTGAACTCCCGCTGGCCGCGACCATGAGCGGCATGCACACGCTGCAGGTGACGCTCGTGCGCGCGGGCGACCTGGCGGCCAGCGACTTTGGCTTCATGGGCATCGGCGGCAAGAGCGACCCGTACGTGGTGTTCAAGGTGGGGCGCGTGAGCCAGAAGAGCTCCGTGGTGCCGAGCAGCCTGAACCCGCGCTGGGAGCCCGCCGAGACGTTCCAGTTCCAGGTGGACCGCCCCAAGGAGAAGTGTCTGGAGGTTCACGTGATGGACTACGACCGCTTCCTCAAGGACGACTGCATCGGCAACGCCAACATCGCGCTGGCGCCGTTCCTCGAGAAGAAGCAGTCGGAGGTCGTGTCGTACGAGCTCGAGGTGCCGCCCGACTACGACAAGCAGAAGCGCAAGTCCGTGCTCTTCCTCGAAATCAAGGTCCTGCCCAACGAGCAGGTGGACCAGGTGCTCGAGCTCTGGGAGAACCAGCGCTACCACATCGTCAAGAAGTGGACCACGGACACGCACATCGCCGGCTCCACCGAGCGCAAGCGCTGGAGCTCCGTCACGGACGCCAACATCTCGTCCAACGCCTTCGAGGAGGTGGCCCCCAAGGTGCCCAAGCATCTGCACGCTGAGGGATGGACGCTCGACGTCTCGCAGGGAGACGACAACGGATGGATCTACGCGCCGTCCTTCTCCGGGCCCTGGCAGAAGGACCCCTTCACATTGGCAATGGTTCGGCGACGCAAGTGGATCAACAGGTGCACCGCTCCAGACAATCAATAAGGTTATTTGGGTGGAAGTCCAGACCCGCCCTGGGGGTATCCACTCTTCGCCCTTCCGCACGCGCAGCGGAGGGGGTGGAGAGTCGCAAACCAGCGCGTGGATGCCAGCATCGGTGCGCTCGAACGCTTTTCTGAACGAACGACAACGTGAAGGAGCCACAACAGCGCAACAACAGAGACGACCGAAATGAATTGGGCGCGTGTTGTGAACGGAGCGGTGAATGAAGCAGCCGCCAGGAACCAAGTGCGAGCACTAGCTTGTGAAGTGAAAGGATCTAAAGACTGCAGTGTGTGTATTTGTTGGATGGTGCTGCGTGCTTCCAAGATTTTAGGGAAGAACGATAGCAGTTTTATCCACATCGATTGGTCTTAGGCTCTTCATCTCTTTCGTTCTCTATTGCTCTGGTCCTCCTCAAGATGAAACGTAGACATCGTTTTATGCGAACGCCTTGCTCCACATCTTTTTTTCCTTGTCGAGCTGGCGGCGAAGACGAGCCTTCAGGCGCTCGTCCAGCTTGATGACGGCACGGTCCTGTGGAGCAATCAGCAAAGTCGCCTTGACATCGTCGGCAGCGAGTTCTAGCTTGTTCTCCTTCTCGTATGCCACAGCACGACGGTAAAGCGCCTTCACGCTCTTCGGGTCCAAAACCAACGCCTCGTTGCAGTTAGAGACAGCCTTGCCATAGCTTTCCATCTTGAGGTAGCACTGCGCGAGGTTCAGGTACAGGCTGAGCTTGACCGCGTTGACTTCCTCCTTATCAGCTTCGGTAAGGTCAAAGAACTTCGACGCATGCGTCAGAGCCTTCACGTAACGGGCGGCGGCGTGCTTGTGGTTGCCATCACGGAAGAGCTCATTACCCTCCTCTTTGTTCTTGACCACCATACGCATGCGTTCAGGTTTCTTGAGCTTACGGGTGTCGTGGTCTTCGTCTCCGCCTTCAGCCTGGCGCTCGGCCTCAGCCTTCTGCGATTCCAGCTCAAGCTGCTGCTCCAGCGCACGTTCGTCAGCCGCTACGGCTGAGAAGTAGGCCTCACAAGCAGTCCGCACTTCCTTTTCGATCTCTTGGTGCTTGGCAGTGATGAGGTCAAGCGTGGCAGTCTCCGCTTCCTCGGAGTAAATCCAGTCCTCGGCGGCATCCAGCAGAGGGTTCAACTTGGATGAGTCGAGCTTGTCTCCGTGCTTGCCACTATTCTTCGACCGCATTTCGTAGACGAACGCCTCGATGGCATTGCGCTCATGGGCAATGGCATGAAGTTTAGCATCACGAGCCTGAAACTCCTGCTCCAAGGCCACATAGCGAGCCAGCTCTGCAGCGTCTTCGTCGGAATCCGCAGGGATTGTGGTGGCCTCAGCAACCACCTCGCTGGAATAGGCAGCACCCAAGGCAACCGCGGTGGTCGAGTCTAGCATTCGGCCGATGAGATCAGTAGTGCGCTGCTGCTCGGCAGGGAATGCCGCAATGATAGCCTCCTGCACGAACGGGATGCGAGTGCCTCCGCCGACGATTTCCACCGACGCGATATCAGCACTGGGGACGCTTTCACTCGCAGTTTCGAGGGCCTTCTGCAGCATCTCTGTGACACGAGCACACTCAGCAGCGCACAACTCCTCGAACACACTGCGAGAGACCGAGATGTTGATGTCCTTCTCGGGTGCAAGGTTCTCAACAGTTACGCTTGCTTCGCCAATGGTAGACAGCAGCTTCTTGAGTTTCTCGCACGCCTGGAACAGACGCTTGCCCTCCTTCGAG
Organism: Phytophthora fragariaefolia; assembly: GCA_030267785.1. NCBI lineage: Eukaryota > Oomycota > Peronosporomycetes > Peronosporales > Peronosporaceae > Phytophthora > Phytophthora fragariaefolia. The sequence continues at coordinate 3,623 of BSXT01000100.1, forward strand.
TGGAACGACACAGACAATTGGTGCTTTTCCTGCACCTCCTTCTGGAAGTGCTCAAAGAGACGGCGGTCCAGCGTCTCGGCGCCAAGGTTCACATCAGCCTCCGTCGCAAGCACCGTCTCGCCAGTCGGCGTGAGCTTCACCACCGCAACGCTGGTGCTGGTGTGGCCCATGTCCATAATCAAGATGTGGCGAGCGGTTTGCTCCATTTCAACATCGCCATCAGTAGACGTCGCGGCGGGGGCCTCCACCGGGTGTTTGCAGTGGAAGCAGCGGGCCAGTGCCGCATCACGCGAGATGATCGCCAAGCTGGGGATGCCAGCGATCCTCGCAGCCAAACGGACAGCGCGCTTCTCATCGTCGCTCCACACCGATGGCACCGCCAAAGTCACATGGAACGGCTCATCCTGGAACCGCTTCTTCATCTGCGTAGCTAGGTTAGCGAACAGCATGCCCGTGAGCTGCTCCACCGAGAACTGCGTCTTGCCGCCGTTCTTGCCGTAGTCCACCGTGGCCACCACCCGTCCCGCCTCATCCACCTCGAAGGTGGCTTGGTGTCCGGGCAGGCGCTCGAGCTGCTGCTGCACGTCCGCCAACTGGCGCTTGCCCACGAGTCCGGGCAGGAAGCCGATGGTGTTGCGCGGGTTGGTGCTGGACGACAGCACGGCCGACTCGCCCACGAGTCGCTCCTCTCCCTTGAAGGACACCAGCGTGGCCGTGGTCATTGCGCCGAGCTCGTTGAGCACCACGTCGCCCGAGCTTTCGGCCACCACGCAGCGTTGCGCCCCCTGCCATTAATGCCGAGCGTAAACCATTGAATAAGTCAGTGAGTCGGGCGAGTTAGAGCGCGAGCAAGACGCCGCTGGCATTGCAAGACGAAGGCGGAGCAGGCGACGTACGAAGTCGACGCCGAACACGCGCGGGGGCTGCGTCGTCGCCATGGGGACAGTTTCGTCGACGGGTGATGGATGGGCGGTTGCGATTATGGCTCGGGGGCGGCTCTGGAAAACGCTATTCCGTCTGTGTGTGGTACACAAATGTACTCATTTAAACCAGGACCATCACTCACGAAAAGGCAAGTCGCACTTGCCCTTGTGAGGTCTCACTTGCCAATTTGAGGCGTGCTGGAAGCTCGCCATGGTCGCTACCAACCCCCCAGCAGAGGAGACGTCCCAGAGGCTCGTGTCGGTCCTAGAGACGTTTGCTAGCGGCGGAGCTTCATGTGAGGAGTTGGAGTACACGGCGGAGCTCTTGGTCGCGATTACAGAGGAGGACGCGGTCCACGACAGACCGAAACTGGTAGCAGCCTTCGTCGAGGTGCTGGAGGAGACGGAGCTCCTAGACGCAGCGCAACTGCCACTGGCTGCAGAGCAGCTTGCTGCTGTTTTTCTGGGTAATGACGACGATGAAGAGCAGGAGAGCCACGCCAGCAGGAGGAGAAGGATGAGGAGAGAGAGACTGGAGACGCAGTTTGCCATCGGCAAGAGCTGCCTCGTGGTGCTGGAGGAGGACGACGCTTGGCACCCCGCTCGAATTACGCGGCATATTGGAGGGAAGGAAGATAGCGACGGTGAAGACGAGGACGAGGAGGATAATGACCGACCCATTGAGGTGGAGGTGGAGTTCATCGAGTTTGGCAAGAAGCAGATCGCGCGAGAGGACGAGGTGGTGTTGGACGAGGATGTTGCTGGTCGAGAGGATGGAGAGGATATGACGGGTCTGTGCGCGATGTGCGAGCGGCCGATGAACCTGACGGCGCACCACGTGATCCCCCGCGTTACCCATTCGAAGTATCTGCGCAAGGGTTATACAAAAGAGTTCCTCAACACGTGCATTATGATCTGCCGCCAATGCCACAGCAAGATCCACTCAGTTGAGGACAATAAGACACTAGCGCGTGAGTACAATACGCTGGAGAAGATTATGCAGCACCCGAAGATCATCGATTGGGTAGCTTATGCGCGAAAGCAAAAGGCTCGTACCAAGCCCCGAAAGAAGAGCAAGTGGCCAGTCGGCAAGTGAATGGACAAAAGTCAGACATTTTAATCGGTGATAACGATGGATGCTCATGCGGTGTCATTAAAAAGTCGTGCAAAAGATGTATAAATACGATGCCCGGATTTGGACTTGACAGACGGCAGTTTATTCGCTTGACCGTGGTGAATCTCCTAGTATGGGGACCACTGGCCCGTGGCGAAGAGAACTTCAACACTGCCTTCTAGCCGTCACACTCTGATAGCACGGAATATGATTCCGATCAGTCGGTACTTAACTAGTAGGCCACCCAGCTACTGTTCTTCCTACCAAACCCTTCTCAAAGTGCTGCGTTGTGTGTCGCTCACAAACAGATCTGTTCATTAAGTTTTGAAAATATTACCAGAACCATAAAATAATCCATTTCCGATCGATGTAGAACGAATGTTGTAAGAGCCACATCTTCGAATTGTTCTGGAGTACCATTCGAAGTTCAAAATGGTATTATATCTCGAATGAGCATTCGTGCGGGTTCACCCCCAGAGGCACCACCCTCCAGAAATAAAAGTCGAATGGTGACTGGAGAAACACAGCCTGCAGGCTCACACGCCTTGGGAATTGGCCGCAAAAAGGAAGGGGATGCGTCGAGTGTGCAAACTCGAGAGCGACAGGAGACGCACAAGCTACCAAAGCTGCCGTTTGAACAGGAGTACGGAGGAGGCAATTACTACTATGTCTGCGCGTGCAACGAAGAGTATTATCCCCTTGTAGAGGATCTGGTGCTGGTCGAGAAGCGAAAGTGTGTGACGGGGACACCAGGCATTGGCAAGTCGGTTTTTTACGCGTACTTCTTTGAGAGGTTCTGGGAAGCTCATCGTAACGAGTGGGTTGTCGTTGCGGCATGCTACGAAAGAGATCGGCAACTCACAGGCCTTGCTGTTTTCGAAGACGGCAAAAACCGAAGCGCTACCCTTTTGCAGATAAGAACACACTACGCGACGTGCGAGGCGTTCTAATGAAGCGGTTTGCGGAGCAAGAATACGAAGAAGAAGAGGAGGGGGTAGAAGATGAAGAAGAAGACGAGGCGAAAAAAGACGATCATAATGATGGGGCGGGTACACAGAAGAAAAAGGTGTGCTTCTTGTGCGATGGCCCACCGATGGCAAGACGTGGCCAAATGGTGGTATTCGTTAGTCCCAACGAAGATTGGATGAGAAAGACCGAGAAGGATGGCAGTTTTCTTTACATGCCGCTGTGGACGCCAGATGAACTTCAAAGGGCGGCAATGGTGCTGAATCTTGACGTTAATGACACCGATATTGATGAGCGTTACAGAATCTTCGGCGGAATAGCTCGCCAGTGCTTATGTCGTGACTCTAGAGACGTCGTGATTGTCAAGCAGAACCTGCTGGAAGTAATCCGTGAAAGCACAAATGGTGATGATCTGCAGAATCTCCTTTTGGGAATGACATTGGGCGCACTCGTCATCGCCTCTTACATTACGAACCTGATCCGCTCGAACGAAGATATCGAACAACCAAGCTCGCCTCTCCTTTCGTCAGAGCCATGCTTCAAAGTCGATTGTTAGAGAAGAGCTATGCTGACAGAGAAAAGCTTCGAAAGTTACTAAGTACAAATCCTGATGCTGTCAGTCTATACGGTTGGCTATTCGAGATTAATTCGCACGAGAAGTTTCGACAAGGATGCCAACTCGCAGCAACATCGTTATGCCTTGACCGCAGCAGCACCGCAGCTGTATGAATTTTTGCGATGGAACAAAGCGACGTGGTGGATGAGTTCGATACCGATACGTTCTCTCCGTCGCTGGTTACGTACGGGCCCACCACAAACCAAAGATGAAGAAGACCTGGGAGTCAATTGACTCGATCTACCTGCGGAAGATGAACTCGAAAATTCACCAGAAAGTACAACCTAAAATCATTGCCAAGTGGAACAAGGACAACAAGGGGCCTCTTATCCTATTCCAGATGACAGTTTCAAAGACTCACCCTGGGATTCCCAGGGTAAATAATTCCCGAAGCATTCCCAGTGGTTGCGAGTAAGCTCGAATTCCTGAGCAGATGGGATGAGTGGCGCTCATTTTTGTCGTCCCAAAGGAACTTATTGGCACGTTTCAGCGCCAAAGGATCGTTATGGTGAGCGCCGCAGGCACCGATAGTGTCCGGAACATCAAGGGCATTGGGCTCAGAACTAGTCGTCTGCTGAGCGATCATGAAATCAACACGATCGATGACCTGGCGAACGAGATCAAGCTACAGGCGAACGCAAAGGCCGCCAACTCGAAACTACAATGAAAGATCAATACCCAAGATGCTGGGATCGAGTGGTTAAAATGTGGAAGCAGCACGAGCTCACGTTGAAAAGCGAAGACGAAGCAGCTAAGCTTGCGCAGTTTGTCTGCTCTTGGGATACGTGAATGTCGAAGTGTGGGCGGCAATCGGGATACTAGTTCAGCATTAGTGCTTGCTGTCATTGCCCTGAACTGTCGAGTTCTTGCGATCCAGACACACTGTAAAGGTCGAATCGCCAGCTCTCGGCGTTAGGCGACATGGTCACAGAGAGAAATCCCGTATGTTCATGGACCGTCACGTTATGTTGAAAGGGCGATTTTCGTAGCGCAAGTAGCTCATCTCTTTGTGCTTCGTGACGATGTTGATAGTACAGCAGGGCAAGTTAATGGATGAAATGCCAGACAATTAAACGATGGACGCTCTGCGATGTCCTTGAAAAGTCGTGCAAAAAAGTACATTTTGTATGATTTTACCACTTGACGTTCGGATTTGATGGACGGCAGCTATTCTAATGACGGACGCATTCTAGTAACGCCTGGCGAACCTCGTCGTGAGGAGGCTGATGAGATGAGGAATATCAGGCTTGGTGCTCGCAATGATCGAGGAACCGATTGTCGCCAAGGAGGTGCAACACACAGTTTCCGGGTAATTTTTCATGGGTAAAGATTGGGAGAGCATCACCACCAGCGATTTCCTATAGAAATCACCGAGGGGGGCTGATAAAGACACTGGATGTGGCTTCTTGGGGATATTGCCGTCTACGAAGTCTCTGGCATCGTGGTTGCCGATCTGAATAACCAAGTCTGCAACCACAAAGCGTACGCTAGTCCGCCCGGTACCTGCGCTTCCGCAACAGGAAACTTCCCCGTGAGAATACCCATCTAGTGATGAAAAAAAAAACTGCGTCACGGTTTCATTCCCACACGGCACGTGCTGGAAGCTGATCCCTTGGTCCGGCAGAGTCATTGCCAGTGACAATTTGCCACAACGCCTTACCGCCGCAACAGCGATTGAGGCCCATGATCTTGGTTCAGGGGCAGTCGCAAAATTCCAAGGGAGCTATGCGGTGCAGGATCCTGCTATAAATCCTGTCATGAAAGTGCATGGTCGTGTGAATCAAGGCAAAAGCGCTGATCATCGTGTTTGGTAATGTTGCAGCTGCGCAACCTACAGTTACGCAGGATCACACTCCCTCGATGAGCTGGAGCTCATTTTTACTCAATTTCACTATGGAATTGTTCGTGCGATCCGATTGGCTGGCATCTTCAACTAAGATCCGACCCGCGGGATCTTGACTTGACTCATCTTGACTTGACTCATGACAAGCATGGGCAAGCAGACTACAGCTCCGCTGCAGCGCTGCCTCGGGCATCGCGCTCTTGAACTGCGCTTATCCACAGACAATATGCAGCACACCGTGTACGCGAGAATGCATTGACCTACCTCATCCCCAATCCGTCAAGTAGAAGTCGGTGGGTGACTCGTATTGCGTGTGCAGCAGAGGTGGGTGGTCTCGAGATTCTGCGCGACGTTTCGAGAGTGTCCTGGTCAACTTCAAATGGATCGCAGCAGGATATGCTGGTCGTGACCGCGCCAACCATTGGCCCGCAGTAGTCGTCTGTGAGATCCGAGCAGCGGCGACTTGCCCGGGCGAAGCTGAGCCCTTAGTTTGTGGAATAAGCGCGTGAACCGTCGGCAGCAGAGGCCATAGCAAAGGGATCCGGTTGTCACTTTCAAGCGCGACGCATCCGGCACAAGGCGTCCTCGGCGGCTACCAAAGCCCAGGCAACGAACTCGCGATCCTAGCCGTACAATACTGTATCGGTAGATTGGGATCTCATGGATCTGGACAACATTGACGCCGTTCACGAAGAGCTGTACTTCGGCAACAAAATCAATACTTCGCCATTTTTCATGAGTTCAAGGGCATCCACTTCGTCGCCGCAGCCTTGGGAGCTTCATGACGTGGACTTCCTTTTGCCGGGTCCCGCTGTTGCTGCGTCGCGCTCGAACTTCCAGGAATCGGCAAGGAGGTACAACCCAAGTCTTCCCGAATCGGAGCTCACATGTTCCGAGTTGGACGACACCACGAAGCCACTCGCTTTTCGCTCCGGTATCTACTGGCAAGATATGACATTGAATGACTCTGGCACAAACGAATTTTCGTCGTACCTGGTTGATGATGCCTTCACCGACCGGTTGTCGGTTGTGTCAAAGTCGCCGTCGTTAAGCAAGTCTCCTGTCAAGATGTCGCAGCCTACAAGGCTCCGCGTCAATGCACAAGCTAGTGCCCTGCAAAAGAATGAATCTTCGGTGGTATCACCAACTATGGTGGACAAGAAAATCCTCGTTACCGACAACGACCTCAGGCTGTTCTCGGAGGGTTCTTCGTCTATGAGCAACATGAGAGCACTTCGGGGAGACGATCCAAAGTCAAGGAAGAGCTCACCGCGCCCAGTGCGCGAGAGAGGCGCTAAAGTAGCTGCACACACAAAGCCTCGCTCTTCGTCGGTTGCTCATCCTTCGATGTCTACCACGACACCTCGGCAGCTTAAGAAGCGTTATGCTTCGCCAGATATGGACTTTGCCGACTACGATGATACACCTGGTCCAAAATACGTGAAAGTCTCCGATCCTGCAACCTGGAGCGCACCAACGTTCGACCCCCGTTGGTTACGGGGGCGAGCAGACGGATTCCACGGTATGCAACCGAGGTTAGTCAGTCCAATCAATGCATCAGTCGAGCAGGACTGCAACGGTGCTAGTATCTACCGTTCCATTGTTCAGCAAGTAACGGGGCAGCTTCCACCGCAACAGCAGCTATCGCGGTTCCAGCCCCACCAGCAGAAAAAGCTGCGTCAGCCCCAGAGCACGACAATGCCCAAACGGAAAATCGGCATCTATTCGCCCACCGAGCGGCGCGAGCGACTGAAGCGCTTCCATGAGAAGCGAAAGCTTCGCGTGTACCACAAGCGCATCAAATATGACTGCCGCAAGCGGCTCGCCAATTCTTGCCCGCGAATTAAAGGACGTTTCGTCAGGAAGTCCGACTACCAAGCCAAAACGAGCGAAGCTGCGTCTCCAAGTACATCGGAGACAGCTTCCAGCTCCAAGGATGGCCTGCTATAAGGTTTTCACGTACATGTATGTGTAGCAACTCCACCGAAGCGTACTTTTCGTTGAATACAAGTACAGTGCCCTGTGTTATCAGTTGGACTGCCTTAGCAAGCAAGCATAATTAATGCCTAACATCTCACCACAGCAAATCGCGCCTGACTGGCACCCACTAGTTGAGGATGGAGTCTAAAACAGGGGATAGCAATCAACTGAGCGCTGATGAACTAAATGTGCAGTACATGTATGCTTCTAACGGCTCAGCCTGTGTATTAGCAAGCTGGACTTAAGTCTGTGATCTTTACACCGTGCTACCTGAACAAAGTTTCAGCAGCAACTGTCGGCATGAGATGGTGGGGGGCTTGCCTCATCGCCCACCTAATTTGCACACATACGCTCGCTCGCTTAAGCGTTCTGCACGACCTCGGCGATCGACTGGGCGAGGTACTCGACGTTCTTGGACGTGACACCAGCCATGCTGACGCGGCCATCCTTGGTCAAATAGATATGGTGCTTCTCGATCATGCGCGTCACTTGGGCCTCCGTCAGACCGGTGTAGCAGAACATGCCGATCTGGTCCGTGATGTGGCACCAGTCCGACTTGACTCCGTTGGCGTCCTCGATCTTCTCGATGGCCGAGCGCAGGGCCGTACGCATCGAGATAATGCGGTCAGCCATGCCCTTGCACTCGCTGTACCACTGCTTCTTGAGCTGCGCGTCCGACAGGATGGTGGACACGATCAGCGAGCCGTGAATGGGCGGGTTCGAGTACATGGGGCGGATGATAATCTTGAGCTGCGACAGCACGCGCTCGGCCTCCCCCTTGCTGGCCGTGACGACACTGAGAGCGCCCACACGCTCGCCGTACAGGCCGAAGTTCTTGGCGTACGACTGCGACAGGATGATGTTGTGGCCCTCCTTGACGAAGTGGCGGATGGCGGCGGCGTCGCGAGTAGCATCGCCGGAGGCGAATCCCTGGTAGGCACAGTCGAAGAACGGCACGTGCTTCTTGGCCTTCATGACCTCGGCGATCTCCTTCCACTGCTCAATGGTGGGGTCCACGCCCGTGGGGTTGTGCGCGCAGGCGTGCAGCAGGAAGACCGATCCGTTGGGGGCGCCCTCCAGGTCGTTGAGCAGGCCCGAGAAGTCCAGGCCGCGCGACGCGGGCTCGTAGTACGCGTAGCGGCGCACCTCCATGCCGGCGTTCTTCATGATGGGGATGTGGTTGCCCCACGTCGGATTGGGCAGGTAGATGGGGGTGCCCTCGCCCAGGAACTTGGCGAAGAACTCGCCCGCGAGGCGCACGCCGCCCGTGCCCGAGATGGTCTGCACGCCCGTGACGCGGCCCGCCTTGAGGGCCTCGCAGTCCTCGCCGTAGGCGAACTGCAGCGACAGGTCCACGAAGTCCTTCATGCCGGCGATGCCGGCGTACTCCTTGTTCTTGCCGGCGGCCATGATGCGCTGCTCGGCCTCCAGCACGGACGGCAGCACGTACGGCTTGCCGTCGTCGTCGCGGTAGGCGCCGACGCCCAGCGAGATCTTGCGCGGGTCCGTGTCCTGCACGCACACAGCAGTTAGCACCACGGCAGCACGCGCGATCTTGTCGCCGCGTGGGGCCGCACCTTGTTGAAGCGCTCGGTGAGGCCGAGGATCGGGTCGGCGGGGCCCATGGGCACGCTGGCCAGCCACTGGCCGGCCGCGGCCTTAGTGGCGAAGCCGCGCGAGGACTGGAGCAGGAGGCGGCGGGCGAGCATTGGCGCGGAGAAGTCGAGGCCGGGGAGATTCGGGAGTGGCCGGCATGGGCCGGCGTGCGTGCTGCGCAGCCTCCGCTAATCGCTGTAATTACCCACGGTTTTAAACACCGCAGATCTTCCCATCAATCGCCGGAAACGCACCGAGTTAACCTGTGTAAGTAGACTGGGATAGGCAGTTACTTCGAAGGTGATGGTTGACGTCGAGCAGCTTTACTTAATGCTGGTGGCGCGGTGGCGTAGGAGCGCAAACTCACAGGCGACTGTTGTCTGGTGGGTTTCGCTAGTGACCACGGCGATGAACAAGTGCGTTGATGTGTTTTTTTGCTGCTGCATTGGACCAAGTGAGTAACGCCAGCATTGTTGGCATCATAGATATATTCACAGCACGGTCGATGAACGAAGCGGAATATTTATTACTGATAGTAAGGCCTCGACGCGTTCGAGTCTCAACCAGAGGTGACCTTGCGCTGCCTACTTACGAAGAAGTAGCCCAATTATTGAGTTTCGCCTTCGCACTTTACTTTGACGAATCAACCATAGAGCACATGCAGGATATGTTCAGCGACGCGTACTATTGACACCAGTCACCCATGAGGATCGCTCAATAGCTCTCGAGCTGGCTCCGCGAGTGTAGCGCGGATCTCCGCAGTGCGGAGTCCACCCTACTACCAGTGTACTGAGATAAATGATATTTTCCTGCATAAAAGCGCGCTTCAGTTTTAAACGGTGAGCCCTGTTTCTTGCGAGGAGCTCCATGGGGAAAGCTCATGTGACAATGCGCAAGCGAAGTCGTCGTTGCTGAAAGTGGCCAGGGCATTGATGAGGCCGCGGAGTGGTTGATGGCGGGCGCCGGTACTTGCCCGATCATCGAAGCATGCGCTTCCATAGTAATTGCGTGTTGGGCGAAAGAAAACACGCATTGGTGCTTGGTGCACCGGTCTCCCAGCTCGGTCGGGTGTATCCCGGTGCTGAAGATGGAGGAAGGCTGAAGAAGGTTTCCTCGCTTCGCCCTAGGCCCCGTATACATGGCGTAGGCTCGAATCAGAGTCTGAAATTCGGTGTACAGCTCCGTATCGTAGTGTTCTGCTGTATCGCGGTGTCAAATCGCGAGACCACCATGCTCGCCCGGGCTTTATCTCGCCCCGAAGCGAGGTGTCCGCACGTCGCCAGCGCGCGACGAAAATGGGAATGGAAGAACGGTTTATTTGAGGGCCGATGCTGCGATCCCCAAACGGAGTTGTTCCGTGAAAACTGCATAGGGGAGTTTATCTCCGTCTTGCGTACATATATACAGATTTTCATCGCTCACTTGCAGCTAGTTCGCCAGATAGCGCCCCTTTTCCACCGGTCTCCCCCTGGAAACTCAATGGGCCATCATGGGACGGGTGCCATTTACGGTCCAATCCGCGCTAAATGGCGGTCCGAAAATCGGCTCGGGATGGCCGTGCCGTGCGCGGAGACGCGCCGCGACTGCCCGAAACGAGCATAACCCCCGCGTGCAGCACACCGCCAGCTCCCCACCCACGCGCGCGCGCGGTGTCGGTGAGCTCTAGGGCCCGAGAACGCTCGCGCCGCGTGGCATTCCACGGACTAACTCGGGCGCTTGCTACGTGACCCCCCTCCCTTTGAGGTTCCTCCATCCTCCACGCATCCAGCCAGTGTTTTCACTGGCGTTCCTGGCGCGCGAGGAAGCCGGCGCGTCTTTGCGCACCATTGGTGGAAACCAGTTTTTCTCCCTAGGGTTCGCCTGCCGCCCGCTGATTGGCGGAGCTGGGACGAAAGTCGTTTTGAATTTAAGCGCGCGAGTTCGCGGCCCATACAGAGCGCGAGTCACGCCTCACTTCAATGCCTGTCGGAAAGACACGGCGCGACGACCTGAAAGGAGATTTTCCGAGCCGAAAAAAGAGGCTTACAACGGAATTTCCCCACTCGAGCTCAAGTCGCGACCCAAGCCCCCAACCCCCTCCCCCACCCACCAAGATGCCGTCCGCTCCGTCCGCCGCCAAGAAGGCCACCGCCGCCCCCGGCTACTACGACCTCATCAAGGAGGCCGTGCTCACGCTCAAGGAGCGCTCGGGCTCGTCTCGCCACGCCATCGACAAGTACGTGGCTGCCAAGAAGGGCGCCAGTTACTCCAAGTCCCGCCTGAACATCGCGCTGAAGCGCGGCGTCGAGTCCGGCAAGCTCGTGCCCGTCAAGGGCTCGTTCAAGCTGGCCGCCGAGGAGAAGAAGGTGGCTGCCAAGAAGCCTGTGGCCGCCAAGCCCGCCGCCAAGAAGGCCGCCGCCCCCGCCAAGAAGGCTGCCAAGAAGCCGGCGGCGAAGAAGCCCGCGGCCAAGAAGGCTGCTGCGAAGAAGCCTGTCGCCAAGAAGCCTGCTGCCAAGAAGGCCACCAAGACGGCCAAGAAGCCCGCCGCCAAGAAGGCCGCGAAGCCCGCCAAGAAGGTGTCGGCCAAGAAGTCCACCACCACGAAGAAGAAAGTGGTGAAGAAGTCGGCGGCCAAGAAGACCACCAAGGCGGCCAAGAAGTAAGCTCTCGCGCGTTGCACAGCAGTTCACCAGTATGTCATCTTACTAGCTTCGTGATCGTCGGAGGCCGCAGTCTCTCGCCGCCCTCGACAGCCCCCTCTATTCTTATTATTCCCAATGGAATCCTATTCAATTTGCCTTGCTTCGTTGCATTGTGTGCGTGTGTGTGGATGCTTTACTGTACCTATTGACTGAAGAGCTGCAGACGCTGCTCCTCGATGAGCGCGTGGCTCTTGTCCAGCTTGACCTGCAGTATGTGCAGCTCTTCCTGCAGGTCCGCGATCACCGCGTCTTTACGTGCCACGGTTGCCTTGACGCGCTCGTGCAGGTTTGACAGCGCCGTGTCGTGCTCGTCGCGCAGCTTCTGCACCTGCTGTTGGAAGTGGCTCTCCATTGTTGCCTGCTTCTCGCGCAACGAGGTGATTTCGACACTTTGTTGCTGCTGCGCATACTCGCTGTCCGTTTGAAGGGCGCTGCAGCGCTTCTCCAGCTGTGCCACTAAGGCCTCGTGCTGCCGCCGCTCCTCGTGCAGACGACGTGCCAAGTCGCTCGTTTTGTCGCTGGCCTGCCGCAAGTCCTGACCGAGAGCTTCGTTCTCGCGCCGCAGCTCGTCGTGCAGACGCTCCAGTTTGCTCAACTTTTCGTGCAGCTCGCGGTTCTTCTCCATCCACACGCCTTCGATCTCGCCTGTTTGCTTGAGCTTGCGCTCGTACTCAGAGCGCTCCTGGCTGAACTTCTTCTGCGCCTTGCGCTCGGCGCGCTCGACCATCTGCCTGCTCTCTTCCTGGAGCTTCTCGATCACTAGCTCAATCTTTGCGTCGCGAGTCTGCAGCATTTGCTTCTCCAGCTCCTGCTTCTCTCGAGACATCTCGTCTCGCAACTTGCTGGTTATCTGCACCTTGAACTGCTCACACTCGACGGTGGTCTGCTCGCGCAGCGCCATGAACTCGCTCTCATACTTTGCCATGATATCCTGCTTCTCCTTTTGCATCCTCTCGGCAGCAGCCTGCAGCTTTTTCAAATGCTGTTCTTTGAGTTCGTCCATTTCTTTAGCATGGGCAAGTTTTGCTGCGCGAATTTCGGCGTACAACTCGTTTCGCGTTGCTTCTGCTTCTTCTTGCAATCGCCTACGTTGAGCACTGAGCTGCTGTTGTAGCTCGGCGTCAGCAGCATCCAACCGGGTCATCAATTTCGTGCGCTCCTTCTCTCGCGCTTCGACAAGCTTGCGTTCATAGTCATCTTTTTGTCGCTGCAACGCACTCTCGCGTTCCTTCTCAAGTTGTTGCTGCAGCTTTCGGCGTTCCTCGGTGGCTGCTTCTCGTGCTTTCTCAAGGTCTGTCTTGCCCTTGGCTAGAATAAGCTGGATGTCGGGCTCCAATGCTGCTACGGTGGACTTCTTGATTTCTTCGGTCTTCTTCACGATCCATTGGTCTCGACGAACCTTTTCCTGCACAGCCCACCTTTCCTTGGCGTCCTTGAGTTTCATCTTGAAGCGCTCGGCTTCGCGTGCAGCTGTAGCATTGGCTTTTTGTGCCTCCACCACTAGTTCATCACAGCGTTTTGCTAGCGCAGACTAGCACAGCCTCACTCATTAGTTTCAGAAATTCGCTGTAGCAGCCAATATGGAACACTCACCTTGTCTGTAACGAGGTTCTGCGCGAAATCCATTTGTTTCTCGAGTTCCTTGTTGAAGTTTTGCTGCTGTGCTGCTAGAGCCTGCTTCATATGCTGCTCCGCTTCTGCGAGCATTTGCTGCGTCTTAGCAGCATCTTTCTTGCGTGCCATCTTCAGCAGCTCGATAGTCTTCGTCTTGTCCTAGAGAAAGCACGGCCACCATCAATCGTCGGTCTTACCATTGCCATATGCACCATCCAGTAAGTACTCACATTCAGCTCGATCGTAATGGTGGCCAACTTCTCCTTAATGCCAACATAGTACTGGTGGGAGCTGTTGCTGTCTTCTTGGCGACTAAAATTCGAGCGGCAGGAGCGCAGCGGCGAGCGCTCCACATTACCATATTCGCTGGCGCTGCGAGGTCTGTCAGCGTTTTTCTCCCATGCAAACTCCTTCGCTGACCGTCTGGTCGATAGTCTACCTCGATGTGACGATGCCGAGGACGCTCGACTCGTGATCGAGGGCAGTTGACCCGCTGCAGATTCGCTCTCCAGCGCATCTAGATAGTCATAAATGCTGCTACCAGCGCTGCGGTGGCTGGTATTACTACCAGCTCGAGAGCGAGTGGCGCGAGATTCAAGTTCCTCTTGATGATTATCTTCCTCATCCTCTTGCTGGGGCGATTGCGGACCCTCGAGCTGCAGTTTGTCCACTTTCCTAACTACCGGAGCTGGCAACTATTGCAGCACATGAGAGTTCAAGCAAGCTCAGCAATTGTCTGCTGCTACGCAGATTAGTCCAGGGATCAGCACGTACGCGTGTATCATCTTCGTCATTGTTGGAACCTCTCGACCTCGCTGCGAACGCTCATCCATTAACTTCGCCCAAAACGCAACCACCACAGCAGTGAAGTCCTACCCAATCGTACCGTGCACTCGACGGCGGTCAGCATCGTGTCGCCGCTGCATGTTGCAGCGAGGAGTATGGGGAGTTTCCCCGGTATTATTGGCGTGACACAGCAGTTCATACAAACGCCAAGTCATACTTGACTTCAAGTTGGTGTGGTGCACATCCCTCCCGTCACTTGAAGTTGGAACGTCACTTGCCAATTCCCCTCCCGTGCATCACATCAATGCTCCGTCAACTGCGTCAGCCCCTGCTCGCCGCTCGGCGCGCGAGCTTCGCGGCCAGCAGCGGCCTCATCCGCTGCATGGTGCGCGTCTTGTGTCGTCGTGAACAGATGGAGAGAGAATTGCGGCTACTGACGGAGATATGCGTGCAAAACTGAACAGTCGTCAAGCAGCGAGCTGGATCTGTTCACACCGACGGAGGAGCATAGCGCGCTGCGAGAAATGCTCGCCGGCTTTGTAAGGACGAAGGTCGAGCCGCAGGCTCTGGAGCACGACCGCGAAGAGAAGTTCAATGTTCAGCTGTTTCGAGAGCTGGGAGAGCTGGGCCTGCTCGGCATCACAGCGCCCGAAAAGTGCGTATTTTAGCGTTTGTTTGGGATGGTGTTGAGGCTCTAACTTGTTTACGATGTGATGCTATGAAAGATACGGTGGTTCAGAGATGGATGCGCTGGCAGCGGTGATCGCGCACGAGGAACTCTCGTCCAGCGACCCGGCCTTCTGTCTCTCCTTCTTGGCACATTCGATGCTGTTCGTGAACAACGTAGCGCGTAATGCGTCAGATGCCCAGTGCCAGAAGTACCTTCCTGATGCATGCTCAGGTGTCAAAATTTGCGGGATGGCTATGAGCGAGCCCTCCGTCGGTACGGACGTGCTGGACATGCGTACGACGGCGAAAAAGTCCGAGTGTGGCAAGTACTATGTGCTGAACGGAACCAAGTAGGTGTCGTTGCTGTAATGAATTTTCCATTCAGGTGAAAAGTGTCTAACATGCGGTGCTGCTTATGCTCGTGGATGTTTCAGGATGTGGATTACAAACGGCGCTCTAAATGACAAGGAGCTGGGAGACACCTTCTTGGTGTACGCTCGCACTGACAACACGGGGAAGGCAAAACAAGACTTTTCGTCGTTCCTCGTAGAGAAGGGCTTCGAGGGTTTTTCTCTGGGCCAGCGCATCAAGGACAAATGTGGCATGCGGGCCTCCAACACGGCCGAGCTGGTCTTCGAAAACTGCAAGGTGCCAGCCGAAAACATCGTGGGATCTGAAGGCGGCGCCGTGCTCTGCATGATGCGCAACCTGGAGATCGAGCGTGTGACGCTGGCTGCCATGAGCCTAGGCATCGCTCGGCGCTCCCTAGAGGTCATGAGCAACTATGCCAAGGAGCGCGAGGCCTTCGGCCAACCGCTGAATAATTTCGGGCAGATCCAGAAGAACATCGCTGAGTCCTACGCGGAGTACATGGCTGGGCGTGCGTACGTGTACAACACGGCGAGGTGGGCTGAACTGGGTGTGCACTGAACGCGGTGGTGAATCTGCTATCACTAATCTGTTTGCGCATGACTGCGTGCTTGCGTCACAGGAAGCTGAAGCTAGACTCAGTCGGCAACCGGGTAGACACCGATGGCGTGAAGCTCTACTGCGGCGACATGGCGAAGCGCGTGGCGGACCGCGCCATCCAGACGCTGGGCGGCTACGGCTACGTGGGCGAGTACAACGTGGAGCGCCTGTGGCGCGACTCCAAGCTGCTGGAGATCGGCGGCGGCACCAATGAATCCCACCACAAGAACATGGTGCGGGACCTCGCGCAGAGCACCACGCTCTGAGCGGCATATCGAGAGTGAAAACCTTCGCGAGGTGAGTCAGCGGAGCCTATACACAATTGCTAATGGAGCCCCAGTTACCCACGCGGCCAATTGAAGCTCAGCTCCAGATCTTGTGGTCAAAATCTGGAAGAAATCGCTATTCGGTCAGATCTTTGCAAAGCGGCGCGATCTTTCGGGTGGCCCACCCTCCACGTAACCAGCCGACCCCTAAAGGGTAACCCGACTGCAGCTCACCCATGCTGGCCTGCAAGCCGCTGCTGCTGCCCAACGCTAGTGTCGAACGTGTGCGATGCCGTCGGTGCGACCGTCGTACGGCACAATCACACGCGACCTGATACTGGGCGAATCACGCGTGCATGTTGAAATGAGATGTTCTCGTATAGAGTGGGAGCGCAACCTCCCTATATAAGAACCACGAACCGTAACCCTTTACGTGGCGACATGCGGTTGGCGGTTTTTTGGACGTGAACCGCAATGCCGTGCTGGCAGCCCCCCCCCCCTCCCCTCGGCGACGGCCCTGCTGAATGCCTGCTGCCTGCTACACTAGCTAGCGTCGTCCCGTGACCTGCACCTGTATACGCCACGCCGCTGTGGGACCAAAGATGCCTTAAATGCGTTTCCCCTGCGGCTTTCGGCCCGCCTCGCTCGCTTTGGTCCTTCTCGAACGGTTGTTCTTTTGCTGGGTACGGGAAATGGATGGTGGGAAGCCACAGCAGGGGCTTTTTCTGGACGTGCCGGAAAAACTGCGCCATTGATGTTCGGGATCTGTAGCAAGGGGCGAAATCTGCGGCGCAGTCTTTTGCGGCCAGGCTGAGAGGGGTTTCAAAATCTGAGTTCAAGTCCGGCAGTTTGAGGCCCAAACGGCTGCAGCGAGAGCAACGGCAGCATGCGACGACTGTCGAGTGCAGGGCGTCGGACGGCGGGGAACCGCAGTTGCTGCTGCTGGCTAGTGTCTTCCGCGCTGCGGAGACGCTGGTCAAGTGGTGGGCGTCGGGCTGTAAAAGCCCGGCTGTCTTGGATCTTTAGCGGTCTCGAGGCATCTTTCGACCCAAAATGGCGAAGAAAGCACGCGCTTTTGGATCGGCTTTGGCGGGGTTTGCAGTGTGGCCCCGCCAAAGGCGATATGGGGCTAATCGAGGTTTTTCAAGCAGGCATACTGACGCCCAGTGCGGCGGCCAGTCGCGAGGTTTTTCTCCCGCCCGCGCGCCGGCCGTTCTTCTTTCTTCGCTTTCCCAGAAACGAATTTCAGTCATTTTCGAAAGCAAGCGGGCGGTGGCAGGAGGACCTCCCCACCCGAATACACGCCCCCGCCCTCTGTTCGGGTGTGACCAGCACTCCTGACTTCCCGCGCCGCGGCTCCCGGGGTCATTCCTCAAAAGAGAGCGAAGCGCGCGGACCTGGCGCCCCCAGCCCCGCCCGAGCCCGCCGGCCCCCGCGTGACGCGCCCGCCGACGCCTCGCGCCCCGCCGCCCCCTCGCAGCAGCAGCAGCACGCGGCCGGCTTCGCCCAAGCTGGCGCCCGCAGCCACCATAGGCGACCCAACGCTGGACGATCCTCGGGACGAGGTGGTGCGGCCCGACAAGGCGACGACAGGCGACAAGGCCGCAGTGTTCCAGACGGCGCGCATCGAGGTGGTGAGCCCCAGCGACAGCGCCACCCCGTGGACCGCGGGCACGCCCCGAGGCGACCTCGACAGCGCCAGCCCCGACGCGCAGCCCGCAGGCCTCGCCAGCGTGCACGTGTGCGTCATGATGGTCGAGCAGCAGGCGCAGCAGAAGCCCGCGCTCGCCGCCAAGAGCAACGGCGCGCCCGCCGCCGTCAAGCGCGAGCCTGGCGCCACCACAGACACCCGCGCGCCCGCTGCCGTCAAGGTCAAGACCGAGAAGAACGTCAAGAAGCCCAAGCCCGTGCCCGACCTCCCGCGCGAGGTGCTGCAGTACGCGCCGCTGCTGGTCGGCAAGTACTACATCCAAGACAAGCGCGCGGTCTGGTCCGGCACGTGGGGCATGAGCGAGGCCGCGTTCGGCCCCAACGGCATCATCAGCCCGTTCGAGATGAAGTCGCAGGACGACGTCTCCATCCCCATGTGTTCTGGCGCCGCCGACAGCGTGCACCCGGCGATCTCCGGCTCGGCACTCGCGCGCTCGTCGAACACGTCGAATGCCGCGCCCAGCCAAGTGTCGCCGGTGTTTTTGGGATACGAAACGGATGCGAATGTGCGCTCGGCGATGCCTTTTCAGGGAAAGTACAGCGGCTCCTTCCAGATCCAGGCCGTGAAGGGCAAGCACCAGACCGTGGCCGAGCACGACGTCGAGATCCGCTTTGTGCACGACGCCAGCAATCCGTCGCAGTTTATTGTTTCGGGCGCTGGCGAAAACCGGTTCGGATTATTCACGCTTCACGGCTTCTTGGACAAGGAATCGAATGAACTGCGTCTGTACAAAGTGTACAAGCCGAAGGAGCCTGTAAAGCGCACGCTTCCGCGACGCACTAGATCGGCGCGGGCGGCTACTCCGGCGGTGAAGCGAGAAGTGAAGGCCCTATCGATCTCTGCTCCGGGCACCGCTACTATTACGGCCACTGCTGATGTTGCGAAGATCGTGACCCCTCTGGCTGGTCCCACTATCGTTGCTCCGCGAAAGGTTGGTACGCCAATGTCCGACTACTCGTCGCCGTCTTTGGTATTAGGCCGATCCGAGCGGAAGCGTTCGATCCCTGCGCATCTGCGCGAAGACAATATTCTCGATCTTGATCATGCCCCCATGAGTATGAAGAAGTGCCTGAGTATGCTGAAGGGCTTGATGTCGAATCCAAAGGCTGGACCCTTTTTGGCTCCTGTGGATCCAGTTGCACTGGGTATCCCAGATTATTTCCATGTGATCAAGGAGCCTATGGATCTCGGAACTATTCGGAACAACCTTGAGACTGGGTTCTATGACAGTCCGACAGCGTTTGCGGAACATGTGCGTCTTGTCTTCCGGAACGCAATGCTTTACAATGCAGCCCACAGCCAAGTACACATCTACGCACGGAAGCTAATGGACGACTTTGAAAAGCGATTTAAGAGTCTAAACTTGAAGCTATCTACTAAGAGTAAGCTCACGGATCTGAAGTCCAAGAAGGACCGGAAAGCAGATGGCACTTATAGCTCGAAGAAAATTCGAGGAGGCAAAGGAACGAAGGGCAATACCAAGCGACAAGCCTCTGGTGACGACACAGGATTGATCATGTCGTTGAAGGAAGATATAGAGCGTTTGAAGGCCACTCTGGAACAACTTCAACCCAGCATGGCGAAGGCTGTTTCTTCAAAGCCAATCAAGGCTGCTGCTAGGTAAGATCGCGCTTTATGTGACTTGATTATGCGCTTGCTGACTAAGGGATTGATGTCCGCTCTGTGTTTTGTTCAGGCCGTTTAAGATGGAAGATTTGACAGAGGAGGAGCTGAACGAGCCTATGAGTCAGATGGACAAGGCTCGGTTGAGTTCCGATATCAAATTGCTCCCTCAGGATAAAATCAATCGTGTTCTTCAAATCATTGCGGAAGCTGTTCCGGTTGCAAAGCTGGCAAACGAAAACGACGAAGTAGAGTTAGACATCAACGCGTTCGACACCCGGTGCTTGCGGATGCTGGAAGGATATGTTAGGGTAAGAATCTCACGCTTCTTCAAGCCACAATCACCGCCAGTACTAAGTGTTTACTGTTCTCCTCTTGTAGGAAAACGGAATTGGTCGCAAGCGGAAGCGCCCGGCTACAAAGTCCAAGATGCCGCCAGCCGACAAGCGACTGAAGTCCGCTAAGGTGGCGGCTTTGAATATCCGAAACCGCCAGGAGGAGCTTAAGAGCGAATTGGCGGCAATTGATCGTGATGTTACTGGCGTGGCACGTGCACCACCTGGAGAAGGCGCTGACCGACGGTTGGACCAAGATGTGGCCATGACAGACGTGGATGGCGGCGATACGGAAGCTGCGAAGAAGGGTGGCGAGAGCTCTTCGGAAAGTTCGTCTAGCTCTTCCGAGTCGTCAGACTCGGATAGTGATAGCGATAGTGAGTCTGACTCGGACGACGGCGGCGCTCCTCTGGAAAGGGTGGGTTTGTGAGATGTAATTGAGCGAGTGAGTCTTAAGTGCTGATGCGGTTCAAGTCAAGTATTAATTAACGCTCTTCATGCCATGCCACAGTCTCCACCGCTCTCAAGTGCTCCAAGTCTATCACAGCTTGACCCTTCCGCCTCGGTTCATGCCGGTTAGTTTTTGTTGGCAACATTGCCGGTACTGGACTCGTCGAGCTTCGTGCTAATACCGTTCTGGTTATGCCTGAAACAGTGGATGCAGCAAAAAAGATCCGTGACGAGCAACTTTCAAGTTCCGAACCTCTCCGTGTGGAAAACCGTGGGGCCTGGAGTATGCTTGCCAAAAAGGAAACTCCAAACGGAACACCCCTCCCGCACGCTAATGGAAGTCAGTCAAGCTCGCTGTGGCTCTCTGCTCGCTCGATGGAACAGATTAAGCAGCAAAAAATCCAGCAGAAGGAGAAGGAGCGAACTGATGAACTGGAGGCGCTGAAGCGGCGCGAGTCCGAACAGCGCGAGAAGGAGAAAGAGCGCGAGCTGGCAGAGCGGCGGAAGCAGGAGCAAGAGCAGGCTGCGAAACTTGCGGAGGAGAAGCGTATCCGCGAGGAGCGTGCTCGCGAAGCCGAACGTCTGCGTCTTGCTCAGATCGCTATGGAGCGCGAGAAACTAGCTCGCGACGACGATGTCGAGCTCCATGATGCCACACTGAGCGAGGATCTGGATGCATTCAGCTCGTCCTCATTTTTGTAATGTCGCTGCGAGTGACGAGGTGAGCTGACACCCATGCGGCGATGCGGCTCGAGTGGTGGTTGCGTCGGCATCTGCCAGCCTGCCTACCACGTTCGCATCGATGCATTCCCGGCGGACAGGCAAAGTTTAGTAAGCTGCCGTCGAGTGCGTACATGCGTTGATATTTATGCCGGCCCAACACCAGGTAGTAAGAGTAGCAAAGAAAATCTATCTAATCAACAACAATTGATAGGAACTGCCGCTGATGCTGTTGAGTTGTACGCATTAAACGCCTCTTTACTTGAAAAGTCGCAGTCCTCACAGTGAAGAAAGATCACCTCGCCATGGAAAGCAGTCAGGCGCAAGTGAATGATCTGCACAAAAAGTTCGAGGAGCTCAACGAGGAGGTCTCTGCAGCACTACGCGTCCAGCAAGATGCCGTAGCGAACGCGTCCACTTTTGGAGGTCACGCCTATCTCACTGCAGCGAGAAAAGATGCGATTCGACTTGCTAAGAAGACTGGGGACTGGCGCGGCGATGTGACGGCCCTGGCGAAACACATTGATCTTCAACTGCAGCACAGCCGCGCCTTGCGCTCGCACTACGCCCAGTCGCTCATAAGTACTTCGGTTCAAAAGCAGCAAGTAGAAGCGGAGGGCTCCCGCCTACGTTGCCTGCGGTCGGACCTCCGGATGCTGCAGGACTTCCGGGTTCGACACTTCCACCAACGTGGTGAAGAAGCTCCAGCACTACTCTCAGCGGCCGAGGAAGAAACAGTATGCCTCTGCTGCACTGCAAACTGGTGTGAAACGTTTTCATTTATTGAGCTCTGTGTTCTTAGAAACAACTCAAAGCATTCCTCGACAAGAGTGCGAAGAAGGAAAAAATGGGAGGAAAGCAAGATCAGTCAGCGCTGGCGTTGGAGCTCTTTGAAATGCGACGCGAAATCACGAGTCGGATCTCCGAGGACCTTGTCAAGGATAAAAAACAACTGGACAGTGAAGTTGGGTACTGTGCCATGTGGATAACTGCTACTTCGAAGTATCATGCACTTGCTCACCTTTTGTTCTTCGAGCAATGCAGGAACCAAGATGCTCTTGTCAACGATAGACTTGAGAGCAACAACGTCCCGTCCGAGAAGGATGTGCTGGCGTCGTGGGATACACAACTTTATATATCCTTTTCACTCATATCGTTTTCACGGGGAAAGCAGACCTTGTAGTCCGTACTTTGCATTGGTGTCCTTAGCGTCTGCTTGATAACCTTTTCATTTACGTACTTACGTCATTCTTATGCAGGCTTTACAAGAGCTACAGAAGGAGAAACGCGAGCGACTAGCCGCAAAAAGCCGAAATTCAGTTATGGTTATTGCAGGAGCGGAGGAATTAAGTGCACTAGTTTCAGAATCGCGGGCTGTATCACCAGCCAGGATGACTAGTGAGGCAAAGCCTGACATGACGGTCGACGACGTGCACTTTACCATGCAAAAACTAAAGCGCGAGGTGGCTGAACTGAAAAGCACCAATTCGAAGCTATTACTTACGAATTCACAGCTTGAAGACGACCTGGCTCATCTACAAACGAAATTTGAAGAGGAAAAGAGAGCTCACCTAAACGGAAAGAAATTGTTTATTCCGAAGATGCAAAAGGTACTCAACATTGGTGATATGTCCTTGCTGTTGGGGTTTGCGATCTAATGTGCATGCATAGCTGGAAGGTCTCATACTCGCAACGGTCAAGGCATTTGAAGAAGTAAAACTAAGCGTTGAACTTATCACCAACATGTACAAGGTATGCCACTAGTCAACGCCAAACTCATTATTCACCTGCCCTGACGGGATCTACAAAAACTTGCAGCACCTTAGTAGCACGCTGGCAACACAACAAGACGGCGAAGACGAATTAAAGCGGGTACTTATTATATTGATAATGCCACTTACCCGTACCTGTTTTGCTCAACATTGCTTGCTTGGTGTCGTAGGAGCGTGATCAAGTATCGCTTTTGCTCTCAAGCGAAATAAAAAAGATCGCAGCGCTGACCAAGGTACTTGTCGCTGGCATTACAGTTCCATTGCCGCCAGCTCCATTCATCAATGTATCGTGTTCAACAGGAGAACGAGAGAAAGGATCGTCTGGTCACGCTTGCGATGGCTGCTCGACATGAAATGGTACAACATGCTAATCGACAAGAGCAGTTAGCTAAGGAAGCGTGCGAGCAAAGGAACCACCTGGAGTCTCGTGCGAACCAGGCTGAAGCAGAGCTAACTGTTCACAAGCAACAACTTCAAGATGCATTCGAACGTTTGGAGGCAACAAATGCAACACTCTCAAATGCAAAAATATCTATTGTGCAGCTTCAGGGAGAAGTGCGCGCTACAGCAAAAGCTGCCGCGGCGAAGGAAGCCGAATTACTTGCAGCGTTTGAGAGGCAGCAAAGTGCATTACAGCAACGACTAGACAAAACCAAGCGAGAGCTTATGGAGTCCATGTCTGAAATGCTTAACCTGGATAGCAGACTCCGCAAGGCGCAAGAGAAACTGAATAAGCAAGCGGGTGACTCCTCAAGTGGATGACCATCAAACGAAGTTTCAAAAGATTTCAAAATGATAATCAAACGAAACAATGTGTCGAATATCTGTCGCCTAGATCTCAATATCTCTCTTTTGAGGCATACGAATATGACGCATAGTGGTCCCCTGTTGGGACGGCTTGAATGGAGCCTGTTGCCCGTATGGTTTGGGGATACCCAAATCCTCCGGAATGTATGCGTTAGGACGTGCCTCTGCTGTTGTATAAGTGAGCTGTGATGGAAAGTTGGCGGCATGCTCCGCCGCAGCTCTTGCCTGTTCCTTCGCAGCACGGAGTTCGTTGCTGTGTAACTTTTGCGTTTGCAATCGTACAAGTTGTTGTTCGCAGAAGGCGTTCGGTGCATATCCTGAAAGTGCACGCTTTTGGCATTGCT
This sequence comes from Phytophthora fragariaefolia, assembly GCA_030267785.1. Classification (NCBI taxonomy): domain Eukaryota; phylum Oomycota; class Peronosporomycetes; order Peronosporales; family Peronosporaceae; genus Phytophthora; species Phytophthora fragariaefolia. The sequence continues at coordinate 27,408 of BSXT01000100.1, forward strand.
CAACGTCAACAGAAGCGTCATGCTTTTCTTGTTGGAGTTTCATTGCAGTAGCTTGGTACATTGAAAGCTCTGAAACCACAGCCATCATACGGCGTGTAGTCTCCTTAATGCGACCTTGGAAATCGTTAACCCTTTTTGCTAGCTCCAAAGTTTCTCCTCGCCGGGCAGATGCTTGTGTCCGAAGCTTGTTGGATAAGCCTGTCACCTCTTCCAGAACTAGTTCTTTTTCAAGAAGCTGTTCCTTTTTGTGATGATATCGTTCTTCCAAGTACGTAAGTTTCGCTGAGAGCTGATCTTCATCGGGATCATCTCCACCCAGTGCACGCCATCGATCGTTGTTTTTAGGAGTTTCGAGGTCACGGCATAGCAATTCCGTGACGTCCTTTTCCTGCTTTAGTTCTTCCTGCAATGCCATAATACGTTGCGCCATCTCCGGTAAGTAAGGCAGTTGTCTTCGTGCATTTTCAAGCTGACGCTGAAGATCCCCCATCTCTATCTTAAGTACTCGGATTTCTTGGTCTTTGCGAGTTAACCCAGTCTCACCAGCACTTAAGGCCTGCTCCTGTAAATTGGACTTTTCGTAAAGAATGCACAGCTCGTCGTTGCGATCAATGAGCTGTACACCTGTAGCATTTCGCGCATCCACTGCTAGCTCGTATTTTTTCTTTAGCCGAAGCAGTTCTTTTTCCGTATGCGTAATGATACCATTGAGTTTGTCAATCTCAACAATTTGCTGCTCAACTTGTTCTTGCTTCGCCCGATACGCATCATGTGACTTGTTGGTGTCAAGACGTAATGAATCCCGCGAACATTGTGCTGTTGCATGCGCTAATTTTTCTTTTACAAGCGCTTTATCCTTTGCGAGCGACTCGTTTCGAAGTACCTCGACTTCGTTGTGAAGTATCTTAATTTTTTCTTTCATTTCTGCCAGGGCTTGTGTAGATGCCTGAATTAGATTAACGTACTTGTTGCGCTCATTTTTTACAACATCATACAGAGCTGAAAATTCTCGTAAGTGGTTTGTTGTCTCGTTCCACTTCTTCGCCAAATCAAAAATGACAAGCTCCTTCGTTTTGAGTTCCTGCTGAGTTTGGCGCTCGGCAGCTAAAGCTGAAGTTGCTTCACGAGCTTTCATCTCGCGTTGGGCAGTGAGCATTGTTACCAGCTTCTTCTGCTTGCTTTCTTCGACTAGCCACTGGGATACTTCTGCCTCAAGCTCTGAAACCTTTGTCGATAGCGCTTCGAGCTCAGCGCTTTGTGCCTTTTCTCCATCTTCCTGTTTCAAAAAACGAGCAATAAGTAGATCAACCTGTTGCTTGACATCCAGTTGCCGCTGGGCTTGGTCTTTGTTTTCTGAACGTAATGCCGACACTTGATGCTGTACGTCTACGACTTGAGCTTGAAGATTAGGTAGCAAAGCCTTGCTACTGTCTAGCATGAGAATTTGCTTCTTGAGCTCACGTTTCAGACGGTCGTAATCTTTTTGTGCTTTCCCGCACCTTTCATTTTCTCGTCTGGAGGCTAGATCAAGAGCCTTTGCGCGCATATCAAGCCGTGCTTTCTCACCGAGGCGCATTACATTGACATTCTGTTCTTCACGAAGGTGTAGCGTCACATGATCCACATCGCGCTGACGCTGGTCAATTGTCTCTCGATGGACTTCTAGTTTTTGAGTGAGTTCACGTTGAACTTCGTCAGCGTTATGTAACTTTGCAGCAGTAGATTCCACAGCAGACTGCAGCTCAACAGAACGTGACTTGTCTTTGGTGGTTTCACGTTCTAAACCAGCTACAGCTCGCGCAACGACATCTGCCTGCTTCTGCATACGATCTGGGTCTCCCTGAAGCTGATTGAGACGCTTCTGTTCAGTCGCACCACTTTGCTCGAGCCGCGCGTTTTCTTGATGTAAGAAGTCCAGCCGCGCCAAGTACTCTCGCTTGCGTTGCATATCCTTCGCTAGCTCTGAATCCAAGCGATGGGTCTCATCGGTAAGTCCAGTGGTTTCCGTCGTGAGTTGGCGAACTTCAGGCTCGATAAGTTGCGCGTGAGCAGCAAGGATCGCCTCCTTCTCGGTGACGAGGTCAGCAAATTCACGCTGCAGCTCCGTGATTTCGAACGACAGCACTGCATCTCTATCCACTCCTTCTGCCAGCTCCTTCAGCGCTCTGTCCTTCTCGCGCTCTACCGACGAGAACGCAGCCACTTCTTCGGCTTTGCGGATCGCCTGCTTCTCCACTTGGATCTTCTCTCCGAGAAGGTCTCGATTCAGCGCCTTGGCTTCCTTCAGCAGCTGCTTCTCGTGCTTGTAGGTAGCCAGGACGCACGAGTGCAGCTTCGAGTACTTCTCCTTGTGGAACTGCAGCTGGTCCAGCGTCAGCATGTCGGCCTCGAAGTACTGCTCCAGTAGGCGGAACGCCGACGCGCGGGCCGACATGGCGGAGGCTGGCGCCCCCATCGCCGAGCCCGACCCCCCCCCAGTTCCTCCTGCAGGACCGAGCTCAGCATCCTCCAGCTCCTCGTTATCCCCTTGCTCGTCGTTGTTACTGGCAGCGTTCCGCGCGTTCCCGACGCTGTTGCTGCTGGAGAGCGTAGGCGACCCGGCCTCAGGCCCGCTCGCGTCTACATCGTGAGGCTCGATCATCCTTCCCGCGCCAGCCGCCGTCTGCAGCGCCGCCCCTCAACTCGCGCCATATATATAGGCGCGCATTCCCGTGCGCGTTCCCAAGTTGAAGTGACCATCACTCTTAAAACCATCACTCTGAAGTCTGGCCGTGACAAGCGAGGTGGACCACACCAATGTACCCATGTCGGGCGTGCGACATGTCATCAAGCCTGTCCGGTGCGTGGCGTCATCGGCACTTGCTTCCTGCCTGCGGACGAGCGTCGGCGCTGCTGCGTTCGTCGCTCGCCGTTCCCGTTCTTCCGCCTCCTTCCCGCCCTCCTCCGTATGTCCGCGTCGGGTCTGGAGATTTGCCGTCGCAAGAGCTGCACCAGACTGGACGCCGAGTGGAGCTGCGGACGCCCGCACGCCATGGAAGTGCGCAGCGTCACGGTCGAGGACCTGGACGAGTACGTCGCGCCCGAGCGCTCGGAGAAGCAGCAGGGCGTTGCACTGGAAGACGCGTGGGCCGCGGACGTCGCCACGTCGGGCTCGGACTGCAAAGCGGCGTCCGAGTTTGACGATGCGCCGTTCGCCGTGCACTCGCGCGAGATCCGCAAGATGTGGGCCGAGCCGGACGCCAGCGACGTCCAAGTGCGCGGCAAAACGTACATGGACGACCAGGAGAAGGTCCCGGCGGGAAAGGCCATCGGAAAGCTGCTGCACGTGGACCTGTTGAAGTTCGGGACGGCCGAGGAGCGCCACCACCTCGCTATGAAGGAGGAGACGCGCCCCAACAGTGTACTCGCGTACTGCCGCGAAGCGTTCCCGGACTCGCGCGTGTTCATCGTCAACATCGAGCTGCCCAATGCAGACAACTTGAGTCTGGTGATTTATTGGCTGCTGCCACCGGCGCCGGAAACCCCGGAGGAGGACGAGAGTGCTGCAGCCTTCTACCGTCTTCTCGACAGGTTTTGCGAAGAAGGGGATGACGAGTTCCGCAACAACCGCTTCAAGCTCATCCCTAATCTGGTGGAGGGACCGTGGATCCTGCAGACGCTCGTGCCTAACCGCCCTGCACTGACGGGCACCAAACTTACGCAGCACTACTTCAGACGCAGCAACTACTTCGAGTTGGATTTGGACATCGCTTCCAGTACCGCGGCACAGTACATCGGAGCGATGTGCCAGAGCTGGGCGAGCTACTTGCGAATGCACCTCTATTTGACTCTTCAAGGTGAAAATGAAGACGAACTACAGGAACGGGTTCTAGGTGGCGTCGACGTTTCGTATTTAGATCTCGAGCTCGCGACGGAATTCAGTTAGTGCTGCATGCTACAGGCTGTAGCCTACAGCTGTGCTCACACGCGTGGTGGTGGAGTTTAGAGGCAATGAGCGTTTGTACACAACGTCGAACGACGAGTCTATTCACATCGATTCTGATGAGTGTATCGTTGCCTTGTTCATTTCACCGCGTCGCGGGAAGAACCTTGTACGGGTTTAGGATTCCCTTCGGGTCCATCATCGTTTTCAATTGCTGCATGAGCTTGATAGCGCAATCGGACTTGGACAAATGGAGATACTCGGGCTTGTGTGTGCCAATGCCATGTTCAGCGCTGATACTTCCGCGGTACTTGGAAGTCCACTCGAAGACAAACGGCTCTAGCGCATTGAACACCTTTTCATCGTATTCCAACGTAGAGATATTCAGATGAACATTGCAGTCACCAATGTGGCCGTAGCACACCACCTTGGCATCCGTCGGAGCAAGCCTCTCCCTTGTTTCCTCAGTAATCTTGTAGTACTGCTCAATTGGCAAAGACACATCGTACTTGTACACATATCCGCGTGCCGCAAGTGCGACGGTAATATCTTCGCGGATAATAAAGAGTTTGCGTGCCTGCGCCTCGTCCTGCGCCACTGTGCCGTCAACTACAACACCGGATCCCATAACATCCTCCAAATACTCGTTCAGCTTTTCCATGTCATGATCCGCGTTGCTACCAGACGTTTCAATCAATACATAGTATGGGCTCGGTGTCTCCAACGGATCCTTCGTCCAGTCCTGCTGGGAGAGCACCATATCCAGCGACTGACGGTCCATGAATTCCACTGCCGACAATACCTCACCCAAATGCTTCTTGGCCTCTACAAAAGCCTTCTGGACTGACGCGAAGTCCTCGCAAGCCAGCAGTGCGACGTTCTTCGAAGACGAGCGCGGAGGGGTCAGAATCGACACCTTGGTCACCACTCCAAGAGTTCCCTCCGATCCGATGAACAACTGCTTCAGGTCGTAACCCGTGTTGTCCTTGCGCATTGTGCTCAGACAGTCAATGACCGTGCCATCCGCCAGGACAGCCTCGACACCCAACACCGTGCCGTGCAGAGATCCATACCTCAACAAACGGAGGCCGCCAGCGTTCGTCGCCACATTGCCGCCAATCTGGCACGTGCCCTTGGCGCCAAGGTCCAGCGGCATCATGTAGCCGTGCTTGGCCACATAGTTGTCGAGGTTCTCCAGGATGCAGCCAGCCTCGCACACGAGGATGCCCGACACCTCGTCGAACGTGACGACGCTGTTCATCGAGCTCGTGGACAGCACGATCTCGTCGTACACCGGCACGCTGCCGCCCACGAGGCCCGTGTTGCCTCCCTGCGGCACCACCGGCAGGTTGCGCTCGTTGCAGTACTTGAGGATGGCGGAGACCTGCTCGGTGGTCTTGGGCTTGAGCACCATCTGGTGGCTGCTCTGCGCCTTGTACTTCTTGAGCCAGTCCACGGTGAAGGCCTCGGTGTCGTCGGCGTCGGTGAGCACGCTCTCGGGCTTGAGCAGTTGCTGGAAGAAGGTCTTGTCGTCGTCGGTCCAGGTCGCGTGCGCGGGGTTGCGCGCGGGCGCGGAGAAGGAGGCGCGCAGTGCGAAGCTCTGGGCGTTGGCGGGCAGCTG